>CM040240.1:200100-300140 GCA_022545495.1 Chrysanthemum lavandulifolium | reverse complement strand
GTTACACACCTTTTATGATCAACTCCCATCTTTGCTGCATAAAAGTTGTTGAACAAGCAAAAATACAAGCACAAAAACATATAACAAATTTAGTACCCAAAAACATTCACTCAACACCAAAGACCATCAGACACAAAAATTTATGGATTAAGCATTCCAATACCTATTACCAAGTACTGAAATCTACCCACATCAAGTCCTTTTGTTAATAAATTAGCATATTTATCATCAGTATGAATTCTGATAACTTGAATTAGCCTTTTCTCATAACAATCTCTTATAAAATGGTGTCTAATTTCAATATGTTTAGTCTTTGTGTGTTGAACTGGATTCTTAATTATGCAAATGGCACTACTATTGTCAATATAAATGATGGTATTCATAAAATTGTACCCATAGTCCAAAAGTTGATTTTGAAGCCATAGAACTTGAGCACAGCAACTTGCAGCAGCCACATACTCTGCCTCAGTTGATGAATTTGCCACCATTGTTTGTTTCTTGCACTGCCATGACACCAATCTATTTCCAAGAAATTGGCATCCACCTGTAGTAGATTTTCTATCCAAACTAGCTCCAGCATAGTCACTATCTGAGTAAGTAACCAGTTCTAGAGGTGATTCTCTAGGGTACCATAATCCCAGATTAGGAAATGCTTTAAGATATCTGAAAATCTTCTTCACAGCAGTCACAAGTGAACTGAGCAAGAGTCTTGACGTGGAGCAAACCTTGCACAAGCACACACTACCAAACATAATATATGTCTGAGATGAAGATACATCAAAGAACCAATCATAGACCTGTACATGTGCACATCAACTGCTTCACCACTATTTTCTTTCAAAAGTTGATGTGTAGTCTTGTCTGCAGGGGTGCTGGATGACTTTGCATCAGAGAACTTGAACTTCCTTAGTATTTCAGCCACATATTTATCTTGATTGATGAAAATACCATCTGGCCTTTGTTGTGCTTGAAGTCCCAAAAATAAAGTGAGTTCACCCATAGAACTCATCTTGAACTCATCTTTCATTAGCTTCTCAGAATCTTTGCACATCTCTGTCTTTGTAGAGCCAAAAATGATATCATCAACATATACTTGAACCAGCAAGATATCATTCTTGTCTTTCTTGATGAACAAAGTCTGATCTATTCTGCTCTATGAAACCCATTATTAAGAAGATAAGTAGCTAAGGTTTCATACCATTTTCTTGGTGCCTGATTCAAGCCATACAAAGCTTTGACCACCCTGTACACTTTGTTTGGATAGTCAGGGTCTTCAAAGCCTGGAGGTTGTGAAACGTATACCTCCTCATCAATCTGCCCATATAGAAAAGCACTCTTGACATCCATTTGATAGACTTTAAAGCCCATAAAGGATGCATAGGCTAAGAACAGCCTGATTGCTTTAATTCTTGCAACTAGGGCAAACACTTCTTCATAGTCAATACCCTCCTCCTGAGTGTATCCTTGAGCTACAAGCCTAACCTTGTTTCTGATAACAATTCCTCTTTCTGAACACCCATTTTGTACCTATTACCTTCTTACCACGAGGTAAATCACAAAGCACCCAAACCTTTTCAAGCTTGAATTGAAGCAACTCTTCTTGCATTGCTTCCACCCAAATTTCATCTTCTAGTACCTTGTATACATTCTTTGGCTCCATCTGTGAAAGAAAACACATGAAAAGATATTCATTCTTGCCTTCATGATTCTTAGATTCATAGATTTCACTAATAAATCCATGAATATCAGGCAATTTTGTTTGTCTTCTAGTCTTCACTGGTGAATTGACATCCCCAATCACATTTTCAAGAGGATGTGATTTATGAATTGAGGTATGGGGAGTCTGAGGAACTGCAATCTCATTTGGCATATTTGAGATTTCAACATCATTGGCTTGAGCTTCCTCTGTAACTGGAGTTGTAATTTCCACTTCTGGTGTTGTAGTGGAAACTTCTGGCCTAGCAGTGGAATCTGAATTTCCACTGCTTTTAGGATTTTCAGTGCCAAAGTGGAAAGCTGAATTCATCTTTATCATCTGCTTGATCCTTTCTTGGTTCACCATCATCAAGAAACTCTTACGAACACGCAAAATCATAAGTAGATGTCCCTATAGAGATAGGCACATAGTTCATAGTATGGGTTAGAGAATCAAGATCAAACGACCTTTACGGACTAGTTCCTTTGACATTCACTTTGTTTTCTAGGAACTCGACATCGATTTTCTTCAATCTTTTGGGTTCTTAAGTTGAATACTCTGAAAGCTTTACTAGCCATGGAATACCCAACAAAATACCCGTCATCAACTTTTTCTTCAAATTTGCCTAGATAATCTATGGTATTGATAATAGTGACATGACATCCAAATGGTCTCATGAAGTCTAGGATAGGGGGTCTACCTCTAAATAACTCATAAGGTGTCTTGTTCTTTGTTTTCACTATCGAAACCCTATTTTTTACATAACAAGCGATGTTAATCGCTTCATTAAAAAGTGATTGGTAATTTCGAATGCATAACGTGGTTCTAGCAGCCTCTATAAGTCTCCTGTTTCTCCTCTCAGCAACACCGTTTTGGTGAGGAGATCTAGCAACACTAAATTCTCTTTTAATACCTTTATCTCTGCAAAAATCATCCATAACTCTATTCTTAAACTCTGTCCCATTGTCACACCTAATGATTTTAACTTTCATATCATATTGGTTTTCTACTTCTGTAATGAAGGTCTTAAGGATGCTAGTTGTTTCATCCTTGGTTCTAAGAAAGAAAACCCATGTAAACCTGCTAAAATCATCAGTCACAACAAGACAATATTTCTTAAGATTTAAGTTGCTCACAGATGTAGGACCAAATACGTCCGTATGTAACATATGAAGTGGGTAAGCAATAGAGTTAACCAGATTTGACCTGCAAGAAGCTCTGTGTTGTTTGCCTTTAAGATAGGCAACATAGGTTTGATCATTTCAAATCTTTTCTAAAGCAAGCCTCTTACCAAACCATCTTTAATAATCTTATTAATGGTTTTGAAATTAATATGACCAAGTCTTCTATGCCATAACATGGATTCATCCATGTGGCCTTTGCAAGCAAGCAAGCATAATCATCTTTAGAAACAATTTTGTTCATATCAAAGCTATATAAGTTGCCTTTTCTAGGAATCTTAAGAAGAATCGACTTTCATCGAGCATCTTAAAATCCTTAGAGAACAAAACACATATCTTTAGTAAAAAGAACATTGTTTTTCTTGTCATACATTTGTGACACACTGAAAAGATTATACTTAAGCTCTTTTACATAGTACACAGGTTCAAAATCCAAGTTACCAGTTTTGATGACTCCTTTACCAGTAACTTTTCCATTAACTCCACCTCCAAAGCTGACAAACTGGCCATCATAGTGTTCAAAATTTGAGAGATAGGACTTGTTGCTAGTCATGTGCCTTGAAAATCTACTATCTGTGTAGCCTTGATCTGATTTCTTTGTCCTTGGATGTTCCTGCACATATAAGAGAGGAATTAGTTTCCTTTGGAGACCCAATCCATGATTGACTTGGATCTGCCTCGTGTATTAATATAGTTATATCTATCAAAGGTCATTGATACACCATTGGGATTGGTTGTTGAAGTAATTCCTTTAGGCTTCCATTCCCACGCCGTGAGGGCTTCACCAAGCATTTCCATGTTACCCTTGGTCTTGTTTACAACCTTTGCGGTGGGAACTTTTGCTGAGTAGTGGAAACTGATGGTTTAGTTTTTGGTACCCATTGTTAGTTATATTAAACCCTTTTATTACTAAAAGACCTTTTCCCTGTTTGTGCATATTTTGCAAAAGTTGTTTTGGATTTTGCACTTGTAACAGGTGATTTAGGGTGAGCAGTGTTAACAGTTTTAGCAGTGGCAAAAGTTTTAAGACCACTTCTTAGTTGAACTGCCGTTGGGATCATCTTGTTGTGTGAATTAGGGTGTACTTTGTTTTGAAACCTATTAGACTCCACCATTTTATTCCCATGGACTTCCTTTCTCCCAACATGATAGTCACAATTAGCATGTAAATGATTAAAGCTACCACAGATATAACATGCTTTATTGTACATCACAAACTCCCTACCTAATTGTTTAGATTTTACATGATTCCAACTCCTCTGGTTACCCCTAGGAGCTGATGACTTGTTCCTATACATCTCAGCATACCTTACAGTTGATCTAGGTTTGTTAACTTGTTTCCTAGGTTCCTCTGTAATAGTATTTACAAATTTTGGGATAGAAGCCTCTACATTCTTTTTAACATTCTCATCTACAACAGATGAGTCACTTGCGCTTTCAAAAACATCAGTTTCATGCTTAACCTCTTCCCCACTTTTCACAAATTTAGGAGGACCATATTCAAGATTCAGATCCTGAAATTTTTCTAGACCTGTATAAGCTAAATCTATGCCAGGAGGTGATGGAACACCCCTTAGTGGTGGAGGATCAGTATTGTATCCCAAACCAGACTTAACTTTACTAGTAATTTGCGCATTCCAAATTTTATCAATTGACTTAAACTGATAATAACAGGTGTCAACAGTTAAATTGACTTTCTCATTTATCTTTTTAAGCCTTTCAAGCTCTTCTTTTAATGCCTCATTCACTGCTGTCTTATGATCTATCTCTCTTCTAAGAATAATCATATCATCATTATATTTTGACTCATTTTCTCTATAATTCTCTAGTTGTTTCTCTAATACAGATGTGCCTCTTCTAAGGTTTGACACAATATAATTCGCAGCAAACAACTCTGTTCTTTGATTATCATATTCTTCACTAAGCCTTTCACATTCTCTAAAAGCCCTACATGTTTTAGAACAACTTTCAAAGTTTTGTACCTCAGAGTCGGAGAAAGCCATGAGAGCGTGTTCTGTAGACACAAGAGCAGCATTTGAAGGTTATTCCTCTTGTCCATCGGCCATGAAACTCCAATCATAGATCACACCATCAATTGCCAGCATTGCCTTTGGTTCGTCCACAATTGGTTCTTTCTTTTGTTTGTATCAAGTAGACCTGTTGTTCTGCTTCCTTGGTCTTCTGCATTCTCGAGCAAAATGCCCTAACTTGTGACAATTGAAACACTCAACTTTCTTTTTATCGAACCCTGCAGTTTCTCCACCATTGATGTGAATTGGCTTGCCAGTCTTCTTGTAGAATTTTCTAGCCCTCATGCTAAGAAGAGCTATTTGCCACTTTATATCCATCTCCTCCAAGTCATCTTCATCAATTTTCTCTATGTCTTCATGAGTTAATATAGAGCCATTAGCTTGAGTGGAGATAAAAGCATAAAAGGTAGGATCTCCAATACCAGCAACCTTCTTCTTTGAACCTGCAATGGTAACACTAGTATTACCAGTGGAAACTATAGAAACAGCAGTGGCAAAATCATTGTCATTGTCATCTTCAGAATCATCAAAGTCAACAGAGGTTGACAACAATGCCAAGCTGCTAGAACTTGTACCAAGTTTCCCGGCCTTCTTCAATCTTTGTTCAATAAGTTTGAAGTTGTTGTATTGATCATTTAGCTTCATGGTTTCAATCTCTGGTTTATTCTCCCAGACTGTAACATTAGTATGAAACTCAGCAGGCAAACTTCTTAGAAACTTCAAATTGAGGTCTTCCTTTTCTACCTTAATTCCAAATCTGATCGGTTGTGTGACGATCTTACGGAGTTGGTGAAGATGTTGTCATGTGAGTCATTGCTTGAAGTAGAAGTTTTCATAACTTTGCTTCAACAATGTCTTTGAGTCTTCTTTGTAGCATCATTGCCAAAACCGAGCAAATCTCTTCAAAAAGTTCTTTTGCACTCTAGAATTTCTTTGAAAGTAATAATCTGGTCTTTAGGAAGAGTCATTAGTAATAGACTTACGGCCTTCAGGTCATTCTTTTCTTTGCTCTTTCATCGTTAGTCTCGGTACAAAGGCTCATACAACTTCTCGTGTCACCAACTTTCTCGCCTTCTTCTCGGACTTGAAGAATTACCATTTAAGATGATCTCCCATAGAGCATAGTATTGTATGAGAAAGTATTGCTCAATCATTATCCTCCACATCTCAAACTCATTAAGTTTGAGCTTAGGAAGCTTGGAGCGAGTTGGTGATTGTTTTCCATCTCCAATGATTTGAGTGAGTAGGTTAAGCTTATTCTTTGGATCTTCTGAATCAAAGTATTAGAACCAAAGCTCTGATACCACTTGATTGATCTAAATAAACACCTTGTGTTAGTGATACTTTGATTTATATTAATAAGTACGCGGAATATACTTAGTAATACTCAGAATATGGATTGTATGATGTATTGTAAGTGAGAAAAATGTAACACAAAGCTTCAATATTATTGATAATAATACGAGTGATCTTGCTTATCACTAGGGTTACACCTTGAAGCATACGTACCAAGAACAATGACCTAGGATCTCCTTTTATAGCACAAGGAGTCCTTTACAAGATAAGTATAATGCTAAATATATAAAATATACACAAGATCTTTTCTATACTTACTACTATACGAATACAAAACAATTATCCTAATTGCAGTGGTAATAATATGTACTAGCAGTGGTAATGTGTTTCCACTGCTAGTGCATTCTTCAGCAGTGATAACCACAAACCTATCAGTGGTAACAGTAAGATTTATTCCCAACACGTAACCTTAAGTTCGAATTACGCCGTAACTTATTTTATTAAGCAAAGTATTTTCAAATCTTGAAAATTTACGCCGTAACTTTCAATTCGGTTAGGGCATAACTAAACTTCAATATTGCCGTGTAGAAACCAATCTCGTACTTTTTTATAGCTTTCCTTTATTTAAAGTTTCATGAGCATATCCGCATTTAACCCCTCTTCGTCCTTGCTACATTCATCTTCAGTCCTCGTAGTAATTAAACTTATTATTATTTAGCCGCTTTTAGCCCCTGGACTTCAACTCCTTCGCACCCAAGTAATTAATTACGACGTAACTAAATCACTGGGTTACGCTGTAATTCTTCATCCGCCTATACTTATCCATTCCATAATTCTCTCTACGGTGTAACTAAGTTACCATGTTACACCATAATTACCACAAATAGTAATTTCGGCTTAACCATAAGAGTTGGTTACACCGTAAATCTTCTCGATACCGTATTTACGCCGTAAAATTATTAATTAGTTACGGCGTAGTCTTCACACATAATTCTTAGGCCATCGTAGTGTGGATTACAGCGTTTGTCAATCGTGGCAACTACGCCGCAACCTTATTCAAAAAATATATTTTTGCATATGTTGGCCTTTTCTTGTATCTTTTTCGCTCCAAACGCTTCATTTATCCTGAAATGTAAATATGAATGAATTAAGTACCATATTTATATAAATGAGGAAATAAACAATGGAATTTGATATGTAAAATATCAGGTAATTTGATATTATCGAATATCCCCCCACTTGAACTCTACTTGCCCTCAAGTAGACCTTTTAAATAATTTCTAAAAAGATATCTCCCAAGAAGTCTTGAAAGATATGAGTTTAAAAATCACCTAAGCTAGAAAATTCCAAACCGAGTACCTGACGAAAAGGGAATTGAAATCACACACACACAGACTCTCTCTCTCTCTCTCTCTCTCTCTCTCTCTCTCTCTCTCTCTCTCTCTCTCTCTCTCTCTCTCTCCCTCTCTCACTATTCTACGTGTTTATTTGGGTGATCACTCAAGTGCTCAGTCATGGCAAGCATTCTATCACAGGCTTGGCAAAGATACTAATCTCCACCACTAGATTCTATAGATGCAGCTATTCTAAAAGGCAATGGGTTGACACAACATAAAGGCTTACG
The DNA here is from genome assembly GCA_022545495.1 of Chrysanthemum lavandulifolium. NCBI lineage: Eukaryota > Viridiplantae > Streptophyta > Magnoliopsida > Asterales > Asteraceae > Chrysanthemum > Chrysanthemum lavandulifolium. The sequence continues at coordinate 292,313 of CM040240.1, read as the reverse complement.
GGGTTATTTTGTCATTACTAACGAGTTATGGCAAAGCGACAAAGACCATTGATACATGACCAAATCCATGGCCAAGACACTAATGATGCGCTCACCCTCACCTAAACTCGATTCATGACCAAGGGTAGGATAAGACATAAGGAAACATTTAAATGGGTGTAAAATAAAAAAACACGAAACAAATAGTTTACTAAGTACACAGTCGCCCCACCACTAGTCGCATTCAATCCCAAAGCAAAAACTGAGGATCAAGAGTCAAGGGGTCTTCAATACAAGAGTCAATGCGTATAAGATAAAGCGTAATGCCTCGTAATCTCCATGAATTAGGCAAATAAGATGCATTTACTCGGTTTTCATCATCAATGAAAAAAATTATGTGCTCTAAAAAATTTTAAAATTTGGGTAAAATAAGCACAGATTTGACCAAAAACCATATAATATAACATTTCTATCTCCCTTCCCCCACTTGAGATGTACAATTCCCTCATTGTACAAATTGAAACTTTAGAAAGGAAAGATAAAATGCAGGCTAAAATTGTGCAAGGCGAGAATACTTACCATAATACTACATGACACATAAGTCGATTTATACTATAAGCTATAAATAGCTTAAAAACAAACTCTTGCTTCCATTTTTTTTTATTTTATTTTTTATGCAAGACAAAGGTATATATGAATAAAATGATACGAACATATAAAGCATCCCCACTTGAGATCAACTATCATCTAGACTCGATCTTCTTCCGAAACCCTTTATTCAAAACCTGCGACTTCCACCAGTGGAACCAAAATTGACTAACAACGCCCGGACAATGAACATAAGGAAACTACAGGGTAGGCTAGGTGATAGGTGTAATGAAACAACATATATTGGGTGAATCAAAATGAAAAAGAATGGCTCAGATGGGTTTACTAGGGGTATCTTTCACTTATAATGAGTGCAACAAAAGGGGTTTAATAGGGATTGGTGATCGATGTGAAAAGTCAATATCACAATACATAAATGGATGGGCTATTTGGGGTTAATCCTAAAATTTCCTTATTTCCTAGCCGCACCAATCACACCAAGTTACCTCATTGCAATGCTCATTATAAATGGATGGGCTATTTGGGGTTAATCCTAAAATTGCCTTAATTCCTAGCTACAACAATCACACCAAGTTACCTCATTGCAATGTTGATTATAATGGTCTCTAAAAGATATGCAATGCCAAGTTCTAAAGTCTACCACACCACCGACACACTCATTTTTATGGTATTATGTATAAGGGAAAGCGAAAAGGCTTATCCTCACATAATGTAAATACATGGTAGGTGTGCTCAAGAAAGATTAGTCTAGTTAAGTAAAGAAAACATTTCAAAATTTTACAAATGAAACACCTTCACTAAAAAATAGAAAATAAATGCAAGTAAAATCGGTGGGTGTCTATCTTTAATCCCTTCCCCCCCTCTTGGGTCACACTAAGCATAATGAGTAAAATAAGAAGGGTTAGAAATGGAACCAAAAACTCCCATGGATTTGCTTGAAATGATCGAAGATGCACGTGCAACCGTGTCTCGCCTTGAGATCCACGAGTAAACTTTAATTACATGAATTCACTTAAGACAACCAAATGACTCATACTAGAAAAACAACAAGTATAAAAAAATGAAAATCCTAACTCAGTTTTGTAGGGATCACAATTGCATTTAGCATATGCAACAAGCCTTTTAAACCACTCGGTGTCCCGAGTGGACGAGTGAAGTCTCGTGAAGGCTTACAGTGAACATACCCACAAATTTCATTTAGAACTACTACAAGATTATGGTGTGTAAGTTTAAAATGAAATTTCGGTTATAGGAAAGGTTGCGGCGAAATCACATAAGTGAGTTACGCCATAATTAGTTAAAACCTGGAGACCTTCGATACTGGAGGAGGGTTACGGCGTAACCCTAGATTTTGGTTACGCCATAAAAACTGCTTAAACTAGAAATTCCAGACTGGTTCCACTCTTTGGTGAGCTTAAACGTCATCCTCCTTGCTCCATTTCCTGCAAAATATATATACAAACATACCAAAACCAACTATACTAATAAAATGGAAAAGAAAAGATAGGCACAGGGTGCCTCACACGAAGCGCTTATTTTTGTTCGAGTCACGAGCTTGACTCCGCTCTTATTTACTGAGTAAAAGGGTGTTCATCGCCTCACTTTTAATCAAGTATGGGTGGAAATAGAAATAAACACCGTGAGTGTATGAATTCTCTATCGGATAAGGAGATGATGAATGAAAGTTATACCTTGAAAGAGATGTCATTTCCCCCTTTACCTTACCCGAATTGGTTGATGCCTTGAAGGATTTGAATCCTTCGTGTTGTGGTTGATTTATTGGCTTCCATGCCTCATTTTCATCCTCGTTATTCACGGTAGAGTCAATGATTTTGCCTCCTAATTCCTTCTCAAGCTCAACCAAACCTGGTTCAGTAGCTGGTGCAACATAACCATCACCAGGCGGTGTGATAAACATGGTTTATGAGGTTAACGGCTGCTCTATGTCATCTACCACTTTTGCAACTTGTATGGGAAAACTAGAAAGATCTTTAATAGGCATGAAAGAAGAGTTAGAAGTGTTACCATTCTGTGTTGTAGTTGATTTCACATTAGCTTGCAGAATTGCTTCATCACCTTGTAAGCTCCTCGCTTCCATCTTCTTCAATTGATCTTTGCTTGTTTCTTCTTTTCTTACAACCTTCAAACGTCCTAGAAATGGGATAGGTGGTACATATGATATGACATTAGGTAAATCATGAGGAATCGGTTCCTCGTTGACTTCTTTCATCTTTCCCATTTTTGCATTGGCTTTTTCAACCGCATTCTTTTTACTTTCCAGGACCTTTTGGTTTAATTCTTCAAGCTTAGCCTCCAAACTTTTCCTCTTAATGTCGATATTCTTTAAATTCAATTTCGTGCCCTCCTTGAATTTCCTAATCCATTGATAATTCGAGTCGTGCATCCTTTTTAAATTATCACAGTATATATTGATGGTTTCCTCCAATGACTCTATATACCTGACCTGCTCATATTCTTTGCATTATTCCTGGAAAGAATGCTCTTGTATAACATGAATGTATTCCTTAACCTTCTTCATATCACATCCAAGTTTATCAACTCTTTTGGTGATATCACCAATGTCATCCAAGCAATTGCTAGTTGTGGCCCAAGTGGTTTCTCCATCGTATCAATTTTGTGAATGGTCTGCCATCTTTTTTTTGGGTAAGCGGTCAAGGCGACACGGTAAATATTATTAATCCAAAAACATTTAAGTACAAAGGATATGGGTGACATCCATATCTCACCCGTTACATAGGTAAACTTACATAATACACTTCCAATTTTCAAAATAAAACAATAAACCACAACTCACAAGAGATATACTACCAATAAACGAAAACCAAAACTACTTTTTACCACGCCCTTTGAGCTTAAAGTCAATAGTGTTGCAAAAAGCATTTAATTCATGTGGGAGATCGTAGACCTGGCTCGTATAATCATCATAATCCTCTTCATCTTCATGCTCATTTCCACACCCCCGGAGGCAAGAAAATTCGCCATCGGATTAACATCTGGAAGTACTTGGTCTGCTATCTTGTGAAATGACCTAAGGCCTTGTGCTAGTGGCATCATAGGGATCAGCCCTTGAGAGTCGAGCATTTGTCGGGAAGGGATGTTTAAACCATTGTAGAAAATAAGGACCACTTGATGGTTATTGATATCATGCGTTGGGCATCTGTAAAGAAGGTCATTATATCTTTCCCAAGCTTCATCTGGCGTTTCATCAACCTTCTGTTTGAAACTTCTTATTTCTTCCATCTTAGCAATCTTGAAGGAGTACAATATTCTGAATAAATGCTTTCTCTAGAAGATTTCATGTATTGATCCACCTAAGCTAAGTCATTAAGTACCCTACATACAAGATTGAAACAATGTGTGCCGGACGCTAGAATCTTATACACATCCTTAACTTTTAAGTTTCTCCTTCCGAGCGGTGATCTTTGGTCAATTTCCTCAAGAGGATTGATAGTCCTTTGGTCGATTCTTACCAACCCTCTACCTACTTTCCTATGGGTCCTTTGGTCGATTCTCCTAAGCAAGTAAATCGACCGCAAATAAAAACTACCGAAGCTAGGGTAACTACCAACAAACTATGCATGCATATACTAGAAACAATAATAGAAGTGCGAAAACATAAACAACACAATCAAATAATCATAACTAGGCTAGCACCAAAGGTGCCTAGCCAAACATATAGTAAATTATACCAACAAAAATGAATAAAACATGAATTGAAATGAACATATTGTTTTATACAAATTACTTGATATAGAACTATTGAAGACGTTGATTGCAAGTGAGATGGCTAGGAATTGTTATAATGGCCACAGAGTGGTGCCTAGTCGACCCCTAGGAGAGGGGGAAAAGAGATACTTAGAAATGCAGATTTAGGGTGAATTTATAGGCCCCGATAAGGTTACCGTATAATCTTAAGTGCGAATTACGCCGTAACTTATTTTAGTAAGCAAAATATTTTCAAATCTTGAAAATTTCGCCGTCACTTTCAATTCGGTTAAGGCGTGGCGGACTTCAATTCTGCGCAGAAACCAATCTCGCACTTTTATTAGATTTCCATTTATTTAAAACTTCATGAGCATATCCACATTAAACCCTTCATCGTCCTTGCTACATTTATCTTCAGTCGTCGTAGTAATTAAACTTATTATTATTTAGCCGCTTTTAGCCCTTGGACTTCAATTTCGCGCCCAAGTAATTAATTAAGGCGTAACTAAATCAATGGGTTACGCCGTAATTCTTCGTCTGCCTATACTTATCCATCCCATAATTCTCTCTACGGCGTAACCACGTTACCTTGTTACGCCGTAATCTTCACAAATATTAATTTTGGCGTAACCTTAAGAGTTGGTTACGCCGTAAATCTTCTTGATACCGTATTTACACCGTAATATTATTAAGTAGTTACGGCTTAGTCTGGACACATAATTCTTAGGCCATCGTAGTGTAGGTTACGGCGTAGTCCATCGTGCCAATTACGCCGTAACCTTCTTCAGAAAATATATTTTTGCAAATGTTGGCCTTTTCTTGTATCTTTTTCGCTCCAACGCCTCATTTATCCTGAAATATAAATATGAACGAATATAAATGAATTAAGTATCATATCTATACTACATTATAAAGCATTTGAGACTTTCTATTAAAGGAAGTTTTAAAATTTTAAGACCAAAAACATATTTATAAAAGGAAAAGTAGAAAATGAATGTAAAATCAGAAAATTTAAGTATCATTAAAACCATATGTAACCGCCATCCAATAATGATATATTTTAATAAAATTGTTTATATGAAAAGCTCACTATAGTTAAACCACCAATTTAATGCTAAATTTTGAAAAATAAAAATGTTTACCATTTACACCATTAATAATTTAGACTATCTACTGTTGAAAAACATTTTTCTACTACTTTATAATAAGGAAGTTTAAAATAACAAACATTTGTTCGCCACAAAAATAGTTATCGGGTACCCCCGCCGCATTGCACGGGTACCCTTCTAGTTTATATAAATGAGGCAATAAACACGGTAATTTGATATGTAAAATATCGGGTAATTTGATGTTATCAAATATAATTTAGCTTCCACACATGAATAAACTAAAATAGATTTTTAAGCAAATACAAGTAAATAAGCATAATTTACAAGTATTTAAAACAATATTCAACACATAAAATTAACACACTATTAAAAACACCCTTCATCAAAATATATAACTATTTAACCACAATGATAATATAATTAAGCTTCCAAAATATAAATCGAAATCAAGTCAAAACAAAACAACACTTGTTCGTAGAAAATTTAGTCACAGCACCATGGCCAGCGTCATTCGGTCTCTGCCAAGAATATATAAAGTATTTGGGACTATTTTGAAAATGCTAAGAATTGATATATTATTATTCATTAAAGTTATTTTAATTTAAATTATCATTACTTTGTACCGTTATTGTTAGAAAAAAAAATCATGTAATCGAATAATATTTTCGTATGAAATATAATCGCAGTCACGATGTCTCGTATCGCGCGAAGTCACCTGCTTGTTGCTTATAAAATGCAATCCAAACACAACGGGAATATACAATGAAAATTGTTTCTTAGGATGATTAAGTATTTGTTAAATATATTCCGGGTAAGAGATGTGTGGTTCTTTATATCTATAGAGTCTATTTTGATTGACCACAAAAATCCAATCGTTTCATACACCAAGCAAATAGTTATTGGCTTCTTGCTGGAAATGAGTCATTAAAAACCACCCGCAATTATTGGGGACTTTCCATAGTTTCAAAGTCTTGCACCTTTGTCTTCTTATAAGAAACAAGCACATCGATCAACTTAAAAGTCGACGAAGTAAGACATTTTAGTGTATAATTTTAGATGAGAAAGCTAGACCACATGCATGCATGTTATCAGTTGTTTTTGAGTAAACAAATTAAAAGACCAATGATAGGATAGTCATCATATGATTGATCGGATCACTTGAAATGTCTGATAAGTTTTTTCTTAAAAAACACATGTATAAAACAGACCATGCATAGACACTAGAAAATATAGCAGTGAAGATGTCCATTGGTTCTTTCACACTATTGGTTCTTATTAATTTAGTTCTTACATCAGTACCGGTTCATGCAACGGATGATCAATCAGGTACTAAACCATACAATCTCTATGTGCATTCAATAACTATGTCTATCATGTCATCTGATTGAAAGTGGCGAGGGCAACCCATTACTTATGAATGGCTTGATTTGTGTTGTGTTTCATCTTAAACGAGTCAATCGGGTTGGAAATTCTCTAGATTCTATTTTTCATGAATACATTTCAATTTTTTTTTTATATATATATGAAAGATTTGTATTATTATTGTATTGCATTTATTTCTATAATCATAATTAGAGCGTTAACCAACCCACTAATCATGCGACTTTATAAACATTGCAGGATTCATAAGCATAGACTGTGGGATTGTCAAAGGCTCAACATACACTGATAATGTAACCGGTATAAACTACGTATCAGATTCCAACTTTATAGACAGTGGTGAAAGCCATAACATATTACCCGCATACAACACATATGCAGATTTTACACAGCTTATCACCCTTACAAGTTTTCCTGCATACACCAGAAACTGCTACACCCTAACACCAACGCAAGGAAAGGGCTACAAGTATCTGATAAGGGCAAGGTTTATGTATGGGAACTATGACAATATCGATCAGCTTCCAGAATTTGATGTCTATCTTGGACCTGATTACTGGGATACAGTGAATATTACTTGACAACTAGTATAACTGACATGGAGATCATACATGTGTTATCATCAGAATACATACATGTTTGTCTTCTGAATACAGGTCGTGGAATTCCTTTCATTTCAGCAATTGAGCTACGCCTCTGGGAACCAACATGTATTCAGAAACTGTTTTCGGATCATTAAATCTTTACTTCCGTATAGATTTTGGAACCGGACGAGGAACAGTCAGGTTAAATTTTAGAATGTTATTTTCTAGTCAGATTTTGTCATTTTTATGAACGAAGAAATACTAACTTCACTAGTTATGATTCTTATACGTAGGTATAACGCTGACAAGTATGATCGACTATGGAAATCGATTGCTGCGACAAATCATACTTTGTTATATACTTCCGACAAAATTGCTTCAGCGTCATCCAAAAACGTTGTCCCCTCAGATATCATGACAACTGCCCTCATGCCAATATCCTCGTTTTCAACGGGAATTACTTGGATTCCTCGTAATGCTACAGAACACTTTATATTTTACATGCACTTTGCTGAATTTGAAAAACTTAAAGAAACGAGAACAGAGAATTTAACCTGTACTGGAATGGCAACTTCTCGAATGGACCTTTTCTCCACAATATCACACAACAACCAGTATTTATAGCATCAAACCTGAGACAGTAGCACCGATGTATGAAATGGCATTAAAGAAGACTAAAGGTCAACACTTCCTCCAATCATGAATGCGGTAGAAGTTTATGCTATAAAGCAGCTCCCACAAAGGCAAACAGATGATCAGGATGGTATATGTCAAATCTATTCTCTAGAGTTATAGACGTATAGAAATTCAGGTTTTATGTTTATATACAAGTGATGATAATTAAGACTGATTGACTTACCTTACTCTTAATTTGTATTTCTCTATTATGTGTATATTAGCTTCTGCCATGTGGAGAATCAAGTCAGCATACAGATTAACAAAAAATTGGCAAGGAGATCCATGTGATCCACATGAATACGTTTGGGATGGTATAAGTTGCAGCTACAATCAAGCAGGGTCGCATAGGATTGTATTCTTGTATGTATACTATCTAAACACCTCTCGTAATTTTACATTTTCCGTTCTACTTGCAACAATTTATTCATAGTCTACTAAATGATATGAAACCAGGAACTTGTCTACCAGCGGACTGGATGGACCAATAAATCCTGCATTAGCTAATCTCACTATGATACATACCCTGTGAGTGAATAATCTTAAGAAGTATATATATTTTAAAAAATTGCAAATTTAACTCGTATCCATTGCTGTTAAAGGGATTTGTCAAACAATTTTCTATCAGGAATTGTGCCCAGTTTTCTCTCCCGACTGATTTTCTTGAAGGTTTTGTAAGTTATCTGCCCCATACACTAGCATCTAAAGTGCAGTTAGTTAAGTAGTAATAAGTTAATAACTTATCTTAACTGACAAACATGTTAGAAATTTGGAAGGAAACAATTTTAGCGGTCCGATTCCAGCAGAGCTCCTAGCAAAGTCAAACAAGGGATTTTTGTCATTGAGGTTTGCTACTGATTTCCGGATACAGAGACTTCAATTTTGATAGATTCACAGCTTTATTATCTAAAATTTGTGTCCTAAAATCAGTTATGATGGCGAGCCTAATGCAACTATTTGTGACACAAATCACTGTGGAAACAAGAAGTATGTTAATACGGTCATTGTACCAGTAATAGCAACAGTTGCTTTCATCTTTATGATTGTGACTGCACTTACCGTGATATGGATGATTAAGAAGAAAAAAGAACCAGGTATATATTACAAATACTGTAATAAGTATATCCTAGTAACACATTAAATACTTATATATGAAAACTCACACAGGCACAAGGCTCGAAAAAGAAAAAATACACATACACAGAGTTACAACATCACAAACAACTTCAATCATGTTATTGGGAGAGGAGGATTTGGAACAGTTTTCCTTGGAAATATCGATGATACACAAGTTGCTGTCAAGATGCTTTCAAGATCATCGCCCAAGGGGACAAAGAATTTCAGGCTGAGGTAACTTCCTGCCTACAGTAACGAAATGCAAAATTTGAAGTGATACAATAACACACAGTAAAATTTCATAAAAGCTAAAATTTAATCTCATGTACAGGCCTATCTACTCCTTAGTGTTCATCATAAAAACTTGACTTTGTTCATGGGGTACTGCAATGATGAAAGCCATAAGGGAATCATCTATGAGTACATGGTTAATGGGAACCTAGAAAGGCATCTATTCGGTATTTTCCAATTTAACTTCGATATGTACAAACTTGTTTATACTTGAATTTCGATCGAATGAAATTATTATTTAAATCACTTAGCAGATGCAGCAAGTTCAAATGTATTGAACTGGGAAGGAAGACTACAGATAGGATCTGATGCAGCACACGGTCACTTAGCTGATTATTTCAAATTTACTTGCTCGTATTTTTGGCTTTTCAAAGATTTTTAATCAAATGGGGATCTATTATCAGGGCTAGAGTACCTGCATCATGGTTGCAAGCCACCGATAGTCCACAGAGATATTAAGTGTAACAACATCTTACTGAATGAAACATTTCAAGCAAAATTAGCAGATTTTGGGTTGTCCAGAGCTTTTCCAACCGAAGGCTGTACCCATATCTCAACAGCAGTTGCTGGCACCCCTGGGTACCTCGACCCTGAGTGAGTTTTCCTAGTCATATATACATAAAATTTGCAAATGCCAAAACCTGAAAATTCAGTAAATTCATATGTTGGAATAAATCTTGATCTTGGATCGGAATTAACAAAGTTTTGGAATCAAAATATACCGGAAATAAACTTGCTATTAATCTTGCTATAATTTCAGATTCTGTCATACATAGCAATCATCATTCTGATGATTCTTGTATTATTACAGTCATCATACTTTTGTTTTACATAATCTGGTCCAATTTATACTAAACGAATAGGTACATCTAAAAGTTGTGTCGGTTTGTGAACCGTTGTGTCTTTTGTGAAATAACTGTCAAAAACAGTTATTTAACTGCTTTGTAACCGTCATTGTAACTGCTTTGACAGTGTGATTACCCAGTTGGGTGGGTTTGACCGGTTTGACCCAACATTCTCCCCTAATCACAAACGCTGCGTCTTGACTTGTCTTCAAAGTAATGTGGGTTCGATGTCGGTGTCATAGGTGAGATGAGATTCTTCTTGCTTGCTTTTCCACTTCGTGCATTCTTGCTTGAAGTGTCCATGCTCACCACATTCATAACACTTGAGCTTGCTTTTATCTTGACTCGTACTTGCTCTGCGTGCATTTGGATATTTCATGCTTTCCTTGCCATCTTTGTTGAAATCTTTACCTCGCCATTTACCATAACTTTTGTTGTTTGAACTTGCCATGAGAAGCTTGTCTTGATCATTTGCCTTCATTATTGTCTCCATCATCAATGCCCATGTTGTGTAGTTTGTTTCGGTCATTGTAGTGAAACATTTTCAAGTTCTCGAACTGTTGTGCTGTTCGACGTGCTATCATTCTTGTCGGTTTCTACCATGCTTGCTTGCGTTCGATCAAAAGATAAAAAAAAATCCTTGCTGTTTTATCTAGAAACTATGAAGTTTCTCTTGCTTGCTTGCTTAGAATCAAAGATTGATTATGATTTCTTGTTGTTTGGGCTACTTGCTACCCAATAATCTTGCTGTCTAGGCTACTTGCTACCTAGTTTTTAAAAAAAAAAAATTGAAACCGATATGGTTTCTGTTTTTCTTGCTAATCAATATTTGTTTTGATCAAAATAATTGATCCTTGCTATTTGAATCTTAAGGCTCGGGTCTTTATATGAACCTAATGATTCGGTCTTGCTATGAATCGTAAAAGATTCGGTTTATCTTGCTATGAATCACAAAGGGTTCGGTTTTATCTTGCTATGAATCACAAAGGATTCGGTTTATCTTGCTATTTTGTATTTGTAAAAAAACCTTTTCTTTTTAGATAAAAATACAAAACTTGATTATTTTATACCTTGCTTGCTTTAATAAATTTTCAAAAAAAGTATACTAACTTAAATTTAAAGGTTAGTAAATTTTCTAAACAAAACTAAGAGATATAAAAATTGTAAAGAAAATATAGTAAAAGGGTTAAAAAGTTTTTTTGTTTTAAAACCTGATGGTTATTAAAACCGTTGTGCCCTAATCCCTTTTATGTTGCGCCTCCTTTTGTTCTTTCTTTGGAGACATCGTATCACTCTTTCTTTCTCTGAGATCGATCCCAAACTTTCTCCTTTCTTGCCAGGTGGTTTTTTCACAGAATAAAGATGGTTGCATTAACCTTCTTCTTGTGTTCTTCCTGCTTCGATTCCCTTGATTGTTTTGCGAAAACTAGGGTTTCGGAAATTGGGGATCTTGCTAATCTGCTTGCGAATTTGGGGCTTTCTTGCTAATTCGAATCGACTTAATGAATCGATTTAGTGCGGTTCTTGTTCTTCCAAACAGTGTGTTCGTTCCTGTTTCTATATTGATCTTGCTTTGTGCCCCTTTGATGATGACTTCTGAATCAATGTGGGTTTCTTTTATTTTCGAATCTGGAAACGTGCGTTTCGTTCACAGATTCAAGATGCTTTCCTGATTCATGGTTCCAAAACAACTTTCTTCTGATCAATTTCTGCGTTGTGTTTCTTCTTTGTGCAATAAAAGCAAAAAAATTCGATCCCTTCTTTCTTTCTTGCTGTAAATCGATGGCCTACTCTTCCTCGTTCTTTCTTGGATGATTTTTGCTCTGATACCAAATGTTGGAATAAATCTTGATCTTGGATCGGATTAAACAAAGTTTTGGAATCAAAGGAAATAAACTTGCTATTAATCTTGGTATAATTTCAGAATCTGTCATACATAGCAATCATCATTATGATGATTCTTGTATAATTACAGTCATCATACTTTTGTTTTACATAATTTGGTCCTATTTATACTAAACGAATAGGTACATCTAAAAGTTGTGTCGGTTTGTGAACCGTTGTGTCTTTTGTGAAATAAGCTCACAAAAACAGTTATTTAACTCGCTTGTAACCATTATTGTAATCGCTTTTGTAACTACTTTTGGTGGGTGTGATTACCCAGTTGGGTGGGTTTGACCCGGTTTGACCCAACATTATATTTTCCTCTCTTATTTATGTTTGCAAATAAGAATTCTGGCTTGCAGGTATTACACATCAACCAGGTTAACCGAAAAAAGTGATGTTTATAGCTTCGGGGTTGTGCTTCTAGTGTTAATTACAGGCAAACCTGCAATAACCACATATGATAATGACAACATACACATAAGCGGTTGGGTCAGTTTAAAGCTGGCTGAAGGGAATGTGAAAAACATTGTCGATTTAAGACTACTAGAGGATTTTGACATGAATTCAGCATGGAGGGCAGTAGAACTGGCAATGGCATGCGTTGGATATACCTAACAGAAGGCCAACCATGACAGATGTGGTGATGGAGTTAAATGAGTGTTTGGTGTTAGAGCGAGCTCGTCAAGTGAAAGAACCAGTGAACTTAAGTGGAAACATGTCTATTAATCTGGAAAGTGTATATGATCCGAACCCAAGATAGTGAACTCAAAACAGATTTTCACGTGACAAACGAGTAGTGTTTTATTCCTCTATTGTGGCTCCTTTTGCATGACCTTGTTTACGTAAGGGGAACTAAAGTTGATCAAGCTACTGATAACTTCAATAAGGCCTTTAAGCTGTCAAATTCATAAAATAAACACTTAACATGTAGCAAACGGCATTTTTGAGGCAATACTTAACTATAACCTCAAAACGTTTTACTTTGTATACTTGAACATTTACCTTAACGTATAACCGTTAAGTTAAATCGCATAATCCGGAAAACAACTTTAAATGAAAACTTGCACTAGGCTAAGTTTAGTCTACGTCAAACACGTGTCAAATGACTTTTACATGCATATTTTATAAATCAATTACACCACATTTACGATAACCAACCCAATCCACCACATTTACACTATACACACTACTACACTTATATTTACCAAAATTCAAAGATAAATCCCCCCATTTTTATACAAAAAATCGGGCCTTCCCTATATAGGTATATAAACAATTCATTTTCTCGTCAAAAACCACAACCATACCATAAACTAGCTAAACAAAAACTTTGAAGCACTCCTTTCCTTAAGCCCATCAAACTACACGCCATTTGTATCCATGTGATACATTTTCCATATAGTCTCTACACAATCTTGTGACTAGAGATTATATCATTCAACGTACTTAGGATTGCAACTATGAATAAGACCTCATAGTTAGCTACTTCTTCACCATTTTAAACACAAAACATACCACTATTTCACATACTCATTTTCGGCAGAATATAGGCAAGGAGCAAGTGGTATCAAGCTTGAGTCTAGTTGGTTTCATATTTGGTATAGATGTTGACTCATAAGCTAGGGTTGGAAGTGCATAATTTTGGGTTTTTTACCTTGTTTCTTTCGGTTCTTTGGCACAAATCATCCACAAACATCAAGTAAGCATTCAAACACTTTTACATACTCAAATCTACATTTACATAACTTGTCATGATCATATTAGCTCTTGTATATACTTGTGGTTTTGAGAAAATTTAGTTAAGTTAGGACTTATTACCACAAAATATGTCCTTATTTTACAGCATCAAGTTTCGACCTAAAAATCCAACCTAGATTTTTTTATGGACCTTTCTAAATTTTTTGTAGCTACATATATGCCTTATTATTTTCCTGGATTGTTTCATAATATTGGGAGTTGGTTTGGTATTTCTAATAAATCACACGAAAAACCTAGTCAATCTGAGACACAAAATTGAATAACGTTTGTAATTTGAGAAAACGACCACCCTAAGGCCTAGATATGCATAAGTGATGTGAAGGTATATTGTAGAGCACTCTTAGACCTTTTCGTGCGGTTGAATCAAGTCGTGACGATAAATATCGAATGATTTGACCCAAACAAGTTATGTTACTAAAAGCAATTTTAACAACTTTGACACATGTGTATGTTTTTACTTTATAGAACAATTGGTAAGGAAACAAGGCGAGTGACTTACACTTTTTAAAAGTAGACTCAAAAACGATTAATCTAGGCTTTTGAAATATGTACCTTCTTTAGAAAACGAGTGACAAATAAGCCGATTGCAACGGTAATTTTTTAAAAATAACTTATTGCTGGTCATCTTTTGTTTTATTTTTTCCGACACCTAAAACTTATTTTCTAGAACAGGAGCTGTGAAATAATGAAAGTAGAGACGTTCACCTACATTTAATGAAGAGAAACAGACTTAAAACGAATTAGATACACTAAAACGAAGTCGGGATAAAACTTGAAGTTAATAACTTATTTTTAAGGTTTCTTTTAAAGTACCGAACAAAAACCCGAGAGACCACTTTCGTGCCTATTTACAAGGACCTTAGGCTTATAGCCATTAAGAGTGGTAGTTGAAGTTATTAAAGCCACACAACATACTTGACACCGAAATTTGAATCGGACGAAACCAATAAGACACGAAGAACTTATGACCCGCTAAACTTGAGCTGAACACGTTTTTGGACACTTTTTGAAAACTAAATATGAAAAAGTGAAACATGTGTTTTACTACGTTTTGAGTCGTAAGACCTCACTACAAGTATATAAGAGTGATAGAACTTAGTAAAACTAATACGGCATATAGTACATTTTGCATATTGTCTAAAACGACTCATATTTCTAGGTCGCATTTAGGATTCCTGGTTATATACTGCGATTTACTTTCCCGTGTACTTTGATTGATTGAGGTGAGCTCTCGCGGCCTCTTTTAAATTATGTTTTCCCTGGTGGAAAATGATACTCAAATTCTATTTCAAATATTTTTCACTGTGCTAAATCACTTTGTTTTCTTTTGACAACTTGCGTGCTGAATCACTATTTTAAAAGCCTTACGCTGTGATGCATTGTTTTCATATTTTGGTCAAGATGCGCGTTTTAGTTGCGATATGTTCCTAATGTGTGTTATTCTTTATTCTTAATTCTTGTACGAATTTTTAACTCCGGGTTGAAGCCGGAGGATGCATACAATACACAAAAACAGAGAACGGGGGACCAACTTTTCGAGAGGAAAAGCCTGTCCTCGCAAAATATCACTAAACGACAAAAAAAATTGTTGACCTAGAACGTTCATGTAAGAAAATTGAGCATAAACTTTTAGCGAAAACATGTCCTCGCCAAAAGTTTAGAAACTTTGACCAAAATTTTTATCCTCCTCGCTTTGATAATTGCTCCGTGCTTTTTCCACCGACACTTTTGGCGAGGACATGTCCTTGCCAAAAGTGATACTTTTTTTTTGTAATTTGAAGATTAGCTAAAGATAGTTTCTGTTATTTGAAAATGATTGGTATTATAAATGATTTAAATTGTTATTTGTATTAGACGATGAAACGGAAGACAAATGCGAACATATATCAATTTCTAATGTGTACTTTCTATGTAATGTAAAATGACGAAACAACCCTTTTTAAAATATACGGTTGCCCAGCGAATTTTCGTTGCCCAAAAAACAATACCTTACACATACTGGACACTTGTCACAATGTTGATGAGTTGCCCAATGACAGCGGTTGCCTTTGGTCCATTTTCAAATTAAAATAAAAAGTGGTCCAGAAAGTGATAAGCCTTAGGGCGCGCGGTCCATTTGCGTCATTTTCCCTATTAATAATAGGAAACTTAAATATTTTACTCGTCATCGGCATTGGCATATTTCTTCATTATTTTTGCTTGCCTTTTTCGAATGATCTCTGCTTTTTCCGGGTCACTAGCCATATTGGGATATATCATTAGAAACTTCATCTCCTTCATCTCTAACGCAAGAACTTCCTTCTCCCTCCTCGCCTTGTAACAATCCATTTGAACGTCGGCTTTTTGCGAATATTTTTCGGATAATTGTCTCGAAAAAGTACTTGATTGACTCCCACCGGAGCTTGCAGCGCTCGACGTTGAAGTCGACTTTTGTTTCTTTGCAGCTCGACTCTTTCTGACGCCATCTCTTTCGAGACGAGGTCGTTTGTCTGGGCCGAATATACCTCGATACATGTAATGTCTATCGGATCCTTGGCATTCCACTTCGGGTAGTTTTTAAAGATCTCTCAAGCATGAACATACGCGAATTCTTCCCACCAAAGCATTGTTCAAAGTTATGTTTCGCATTTTCGAGATTGTCGTGCTCATTTTCACCACTTCTACGCTGCAAATGTTTATAAACAGCGTTGAATTTTTGACAATCACTATTAATCCTCGTCCATTTACGGTCATATTTCTGGTACGAGGGTCATCGGCAGTCTTCGGAACGGTCATTTCCCATATCTCTGTCTTGCAAAAATTTTATCCAAATCTCCGCAAGCAACTTTTTTTCGACCTTGCTCCATTTCCTCTTTCCTATCTGGCCTACTACTTCCACATCATCGTTATCGTCCGCGTCTAAATCCACAGCTTATTTTGATTTTTTTTGCCTTGGTCTTTTTCCTTCTACTTTTGGACGGTTCATGTGGTTTTGGTACTTTGAATTGTGAACCGGACGATTGTGATTCAATTTGGGGAAACGTTGGAGATTGATGACACGTTGGAGGTTGTGACGGGTTAAAAAATTGTGGTGCTAGAAATCGTCCGGGGAAATTTGCGAATCCTTGTTTAAATGCATATTGTTGATTGAGATAAATTTATTGGGGAGACGGGTTAGAATTTTGCGAGGAGGGGGTAGACGGGTTTGACGAACCCCCGTATTGTGGTGGGTTTGAATTGAGGAGGTTCGTGAAATATCCTCCTTCATTCGGGTTTTGAGAAATTGCTTTTTTTTGGACTAGAGATATAGAGAATTAGTATATGTTGGTTGAATTGTAGTGAGAAAAATGTTGGTTTATGGTTTGGTAGTTACTAGCAGTGGTAGCGATCGCGGCGGGTACCACATGACTAAATTCCGTGAACAAATGTTATTCTGTTTTAACATTAGATTTCAGATTTATGTTTTGAAGCTTTATTAGATTGTATATTTTGGTTAAATAGTTGTATATTTCGATGAAGGGGTAAATTAAATTGTGTATTAATTGTATGTGTTGAATAATATTTTTTTTAGTTTTATTTGTGCTTCAAATACTTGTAAATTATGCTTTTTTACTTATATTTGCTTAAAAATATTGTATTTGTACATTGTGCTTAGATAATTGTATATATTGGTGAAGGGGTGTTTTAAATTATGTGTTAATTGTATGTTAGAAATAGTGTTTCTGTAGTTTGATTTGTGCTTTACATACTTGTAAATTATGTTTTTTGGCTTGTATTTGCTTTAAATCCATTTTAGGAAGTCTTAGAAATTTAATAAGAGGGAAGTGTCTAAATGCTTTATAAGTAGTATTGATAGGGGTGTTAAGTTTATTAAAAAAAAAAAAAAAAAAAAAAACACTATCTGTTATGAAACGTTAGTTTTTTTTCTTCTCAAAAATGAATTTGAAACGTTACCATTGTCAGTGTTTAAGCTCATCGTGCAGATGACTCGCCATTAAATGGCGAAGCATGACGAGCTTACCCGGTGTCACGATGAGCAACAGCGAGCCATGACGAGGCCGACACAGGTGCTCTTAGTGCTAGAGCATTTGATGATTATTCCAATTTTCCATTACCTTACAGTAAATGCTGTCCCACATTTTGGTATGCGAAGACTAAGAAGTGAATTAGTCAACTTTGATTGTTCTATGGTCTTCCGCAATTCTACAACTGATTAACCTCTCAAATGGGCCAACTAAAAGACTTTTCCCTGTTTCTTACACTCTTAAGTGTTGGACACGTTCAAAAGGGATCATAGCTATTCTATTAGTGTAAATATTAATATAAGCACGATGAATGATTTACGTGTGAATAAGTAATGATTTTCAAGTAAAATGAGAAGGCATAGAATTACATATGCCCATTTAGCTATTTGGGACTATTTTGAAAATGCTAAGAAATGATATATCATTGTTATCGCTTAAAGTTATTTTAATTTAAATTATCATTAATTTGTACTGTAATTGTTAGAAAAAAAAATCATGTAATCGAATAATATTTGCTCGCCGCAAAATATAGTCACAGAGTACGTGTCTCCATATCGCGCGGGTACACTGCTATTTGCTTATAAAATGCAATCGAAACGTGCACAAGGGGAATATACAATGAAAATTGTTTCTTAGTGATGATTAAGTATTTGTTAAATTTATTACGGGGTCATTTGCATATATATCCTTCCAAAAATGTAAAATTGCATATATATCCTTGGCATCCATAAATATCATTGTACTAAGTGCATCAAAAACTTGTATCAAGGATATATATGCAATTATTCACTTTTGGAGGGATATACAGTAAAACTTCTATAAATTAATAGTGTTAGGACCGAGATATTTTATTAATTTAGTGAGATATTATTATATCGATAAATTAATAATTAATAATTTAAAGAGGTTTTACATAAGGCCAGTAAATTTTCAAGTCTAATATACTAGCTAGTTACAATGTATACTCATTAGAAACAAAAAGAATTTGAAAAACAAGTTTCAATTAACATTTTATAAATTCACATTCACTATGAAAATAAAATTAACACTTTTTGTTGCAATACAAGAAGACAACGCACCAACTCTTTAGTGCAATAAGAAGAATTTTAGATAAACTCAATGTATATTTGAAGTTCAACAAAAAACAAGTGACTATTGATTCATTTTTCACTAAACAATCTCGATTTTAAAGTGTATCACACACACACACATATATATATATATATATATATATATATATATATATATATATATATATATATATATATATATATATATATAGGGAAGGATCCAATAAGAAGAATAATTAAAATGAGAAGGGAAGAAGTAATTTACCACACATTTTAATATGGGAGAAAATTTGAATGAAGATCATTCGTTTTGTAGGTGCATCTAAAATGTGTGGTTGTTGTTCTTTATCCTTCTTATTTTTACTATTCTTCTTATTTGATCCTAACTATATATATATATATATATATATATATATATATATATATATATATATATATATATATATTATTGGGACTAATATATATCTGTTGAACTTTCAAAAAATTATTATTTTATTATTTTATCGATTGAGGTCCAAATTTGTCTTGGTCCAAGTTGAGACTGAAAAAATTATTAATTTTATCGAGGTTATTAATTTATCGAGTATTAATTTATAGATGTTTTACTGTATATGCAATTCCCCCATTTATTCCGGGTAAGAGATGTGTGATTCTTTATATCTATAGTCTATTTTGATTGACCACCAAAATCCAATCGTTTCATACACCAAGCAAATAGTACTTATTGGCTTCTTGCTCGAGATGAGTGATTGAAAACCACCCGCAATTGGGGACTTTAAACACATCCATAGTTTCAAAGTCTTGTACCTTTGTCTTATAGCACATCAACTTAAACGTCGACGAAGTAAGACATTTTAGTGTATAATTTTTGATGAGAAAGCTAGACCACATGCATGCATGTTATCAGTTGCTTTTAAGTAAACAAATTAAAAGGGTAGTAGTTACAAAAACATATTCCAAAACTACTTTTTAAGTTATAGCAAAAAAAAAAATAAATAAAAAAAAATAAAAAAAAAATGTGCTTAGCTAGAAAATATAGTAGTGAAGACTGAAGATGTCCGAGTTGCTTATTTAGTGAAACTTTGAAAATGCGCCCGCTCACATGTATAAAACAGACCATGCATAGACACTAGAAAATATAGTAGTGAAGATGTCCATTGGTTCTTTCACACTATTGGTTGTTATTAATTTAGTTCTTACATCAGTACCGGTTCATGCAAAGGATGATCAATCAGGTACTAAACCATACAATCTCTACGTACGTTCAATAACTATGTCTATCATGTCGTCTGATTGAAAGTGGCGAGGGCAACCCAATTACTTATGAATGGCTTGATTTGTGTTGTGTTTCATCTTAAACGAGTCAATCGGGTTGGAAATTCTCTAGATTCTATTTTTCATGAATACATCTCGATCAATATTTTTGATAAAAGATTTGTATTTTATTGTACTGCATTTATTTTATAATCATAATTAGGCGTTAACCAACCCCTAATCATGCGACTTTATAAACATTGCAGGATTCATAAGCATAGATTGTGGAATTGTTGCCGGCTCAACCTACACTGATTATAACATAACAAATATAAACTATGTATCAGATGCGGACTTCATAGATAGTGGTGAAATACATAACATATTGCCCATATACAACACATATGCAGATTTTACACAGCTTACCACCCTTACAAGTTTTCCTGCATACACCAGAAACGGCTACACCCTAACACCAACGCAAGGAAAGGGCTACAAGTATCTGATAAGGGCAAGGTTTATGTATGGGAACTATGACAATATCGATCAGCTTCCAGAATTTGATGTCTATCTTGGACCTGATTACTAGGATACAGTGAATATTACTTCAACAACTAGATAGATGGATAAAGACCTTTACTCCTCGTCTTCCTCTTGAAGACGCTTGAGTGTTTCCGGTTGTAGACTCTTTAGACCAAGACGTGGAAGGATAAACTCAAAACGTTCTCTAGGAAGAGCTTTGGTGAAGATGTCTCCTAATTGGTATTCAGTCCTCACAAAATAGAGTTCCACCACACCATTTTCTACTTGCTCCCTGATGAAATGATGTCGAATGTCGATGTGCTTTGCTCTTGAGTGTTGAACGTTGTTGCATGAGAGAGCAATGACACTTTTATTATCTGTCTGAGAGGATTTTATTGAATTCAAAGCCATAGTCAGTTAATGGGATCTCATCCATAGGATTTGAGCACAACAAGATGACATGGCTATGTATTCAACCTACGTATAGGAAATAAAGTACTCATTTTTTCTTTGAAGACCAGCTCACAAGTTTATCACCCAAAAGCGAGCACCTCGCACGTGCATTTCGACGTGTATCTTGACATCATGCATGATCGGCATTTGCATAGGTCGTTAGTGACATACCGGTGTCCTTGGTACCATAGTCCCATATTGATGGTTCCTTGGAGATAACGAAGACCCGTTTAACCGCTTCAAGGTGCTTTTTGGTAGGCTTAGCACGATATCTAGCACACATGCAAACACCAAATGTAATGTCCGTCTCTTGGTGTGAGGTACATCGGGATCCAATCATACTACGATATTTCGTTTGGTCTACCATGATCCTTGAGTGGTCCTAATCCGGTTTAGTCGCTCTATCATGGGAGTGTCAGCGGTCACAAGAATCAAATCCAAATTTCTTTAAAATCTCATTAGCATATTTAGATTGATTTATGAAAATGTCTCCGGACTTTGTGAAATTTGTAATCCCAAGAAAAATGACATTTGTCCCATCATTGACATTTGAAATTTGGAACCCATTTCATTTGAAAACGATCACATTCATTGGGGTCGGTCGAGGCAAAAATAATATCATCAACATATATTTGAGCGTGAATTAAATGTTTTCCGACTTTCGGTGAACAATGTCGGATCAAGCGCTCCTTTCTTTGAATCCGATGAGATTGAAGAAACTTTGATAACGTATCATACCATGCCCTTGGAGCTTGCTTCAAGCCGTAAAGAGCCTTCTTCAAGCCATAGACATGAGTAGGATGATCTCGATTCACAAAACCTTCCGGTTGGCTAACGTAGATGACTTCTTTAAGATCTCCGTTTAGAAAAGACGTCTTTACATCCATCTGATAGACAATCATATTCTTACTTGCAGCATTAGCCAGGAAGATTCTGATTGCCTCGATGCGTGCCACTGGAGCAAATGATTCGTCAAAGTCAATACCTTCCTATTGACGATATCCTTTTGTAACCAATCGAGCCTTGTTCTTTAAAACATCACCATGCTCATCCAATTTTACTTTAAAGATCCACTTTAGAGCAATGATCATAGCACAATCTGGAGCAGGTACTAATTCCCATACATCAAGTAAATCAAACTAATGAATTTCTTCTTGCATGGCATTGAACCAGTTGTCTTCATTCATGGCGGTTTTAACATCATTTGGTTCGACCTTAAGAGTACGGAGTTGAAGAAGCACCATAAGGCATCGGTTGCAAGTTGTTTCCGTGTGGTACTGGACGAGAGGGGTTTCCAATGATGTTGTCCAATGGATGATCATGTGTCCATTTTCTAAGGTGTTCATGTGGTTGTTGTTGAGGAACTGAAGTAGCAGAGTCGATATCTCCTGATGAAGATGGTTCTGATAAAGATTCAGGAGCAAATATGTTTTCAAATGGAGCATCTTCAGGAGTAGCAAAGGGATTCTCTCCATCAAGGGTGCCAGAAACATTTCCATGATGTACACTCGATCAATAACACAAGTTGTTGATTGACAGATAGAGATTTTGACAAATGATAAGCAAAAATGATTTACAAGAATAATAGAGTACGAGGTATTTTCAAAGCAATTTAGTTTTCATTAGATGGCAAATATTTTTCAGAAAAAATATTTTTCAGAAGCATCGTTAGACGGAAAAATATTTGGAAAGAGAAACATTTGTCTTTTAGATGACAAACATTTGTTTTAAGAATCAGAGCATGGGATTTGAAAAATAAGATAAGCATGGCTCTGTCCTTTAATTTTTAAAACGGGTTACTGCCTGAAATGACAATAAACTACCATTTTTCTCCGCCTTTTTTTTAAACAAACTTATGTACATTCGAAGAATATCTAAAGACCCGTGACATTCTTTGAATGTCAACACAAAGTCCGTAGATGATATCAAATAAGGAAAAACATGACAAAATAACAATATTTTTGTAATTTTTTAAGATTTTCTAATTTTTATGGATTTTTGAGAATTTTATAGTTTTATATTTTCTTTTGTGGGTTTTTTGAAATTTCGTATTTTGCTTTTTGAATAAATATGTACATGAGATAGATGGATAAAGACCTTTTACTCCTCGTCTTCCTCTTGAATACGCTTGAGTGTTTCCGGGTGTAGACTCTTTAGACCAAGACGTGGAAGGATAAACTCAAAACGTTCTCTAGGAAGAGCTTTGGTGAAGATGTCTGCTAATTGGTATTCAGTCATCACAAAATAGAGTTCCACCACACCGTTTTCTACTTGCTCCCTGATGAAATGATGTCGAATGTCGATATGCTTTGCTCTTGAGTGTAGAACGTTGTTGCATGAGAGGCAATGGCACTTTTATTATCACTGTCTGAGAGGATTTTATTGAATTCAAAGCCATAGTCGATAATGGGATCTCATCCATAGGATTTGAGCACAACAAGATGACATGGCTATGTATTCAACCTCTGTAGAGAAATAAGTACTCATTTGTTTCTTTGAAGACCACTCACAAGTTTATCACCCAAAAGCGAGCACCTCAGGCGTGCTTCGACGTGTATCTTGACATCTTGCATGATCGGCATCGCATAAGTTGTTAGTGACATACGGTGTCCTTCGGGTACTATAGTCCCATATTGATGGTTCCTTGGAGATACCGAAGACCCGTTTAACCGCTTCAAGGTGCTTTTGGTAGGCTTAGCGATATCTAGCACACATGCAAACACCGAACGAGAATGTACGGTCTCTCGGGCGTGAGGTACATCGAGGATCTAATCATACTACGATATTTTGTTTGGTCTACCATGATTCTGAGTGGTCCTCATTCATTTAAGTACGCTCTATCATGGGAGTGTCAGCAGGTTACAAGAATCAAATCCAAATTTCTTTAAAATCTCATTAGCATATTTAGATTGATTTATGAAAATGCCTCCGGGACTTTGTGAAATTTGTAATCCCATGAAAAATGACATTTGTCCCATCATTGACATTTGAAATTTGGAGCCCACCTCCTTATAAAAGCGGTCACATTCATTGGGGTCGGTCGAGGCAAAGATAATGTCATCAACATAGATTTGAGCGTGAATTAAATGTTTGCACGACTTTACGGTGAACAATGTCGGATCAACTACTCCTTTCTTGAATCTAGTAGATTGAAGAAAGTTTGATAGCGCATCATACCATGCCCTTGGAGCTTGCTTCAAGCCGTAAAAGCCTTCTTCAAGCGATAGACATGAGTAGGATGCTCGGATTCACAAAACCTTCGGTTGGTCGACGTAAACGACTTCTTTAAGATCTCCGTTTAGAAAAGCCGTCTTTACATCCTTCGATAGACAATCATATTCTTACTTGCGGATTAGCGGAAGATTCGATTGCCTCGATGCGTGCCATGGAGCAAATGATTCTTCAAAGTCATTACCTTCCTCTTGACGATATCCTTTTGCAACCAATCGAGCCTTGTTGTTTAAAACATCACCATGCTCATCCAATTTTACTTTAAAGATCCACTTTAGAGCAATGATCATAGCACAATCTAGAGCAGGTACAAATTCCCATACATCAAGTCGATCAAACTCATGAATTTCTTTATGCATGGCATTGAACCATCTGTCTTCATTCATGGCGGTTTAACATCTTTTGGTTCGACCTTAGAGAGTACGGAGTTGAAGAAGCACCATAAGGCATCGGTTGCAAGTTGTTTCCATGTGGATCTTGGACGAGAGGGTTTCAATGATGTTGTCCAATGGATGATCATGTGTCCATTTTCTAAGGTGTTCATGTGGTTGTTGTTGAGGAACTGAAGTAGCGAGTCGATATCTCACGATGAATATGGTTCGATGATGATTACGGAGCAAATATGTTTTCAAATGGAGCATCTTCGGGAGTAGCAAAGGATTCTCTCCATCAAGGGTGCGGAAACATTTCCATGATGTACACTCGATGATTGATGATTTGTTGATGAGACATAATGATCGGCAGGCGCTTCTTGACTTAGTGTCATAGAAATTGAAGGTTAACTTCATTGGCGAGGGATAGTAGCGCCTCGATGATGGAATTGACAGATCAAACAGTTTCTTCAAGTCACCTTGAAGGAGGCACATAAGGAGTTCTTTGGCGAGTCGTAAACAAGAGTAGAGCGATGGGACTACTTGATGATGCGGGTCGAGGCGGGTTGTCACGGAGCCATTGGACCGGTCGACTCATCAAACATAACGTGAATTGTTTCCATGATATTTTGGGTTCTTTTGTTGTAGATTCGGTATCCTTTTCGTATGGTGCATATCCTACAAAACTCCAATGTCCTCATTAGTTGGATAACACAATGCACCAAACACACGAAGGAATGAAAGATTAGGTTTTCTATTCTGGATAAGTTCATATGGAGTTTTTCCATGAGCAGTGTGAATTAGGGATCGATTTTGAGTGTAGCATGAAGTGGCAATGGCTTCACCCAGAGAAACATTGGAACCTTTGAGTAAATCGGCATTGTTCTTGCGGCTTCCCAAGAGTTCGATTGCGTCTTTCAACTACACCGTTACATTGAGGAGTTCGTGGAACACTTCTTTGATGACCGATTCCAACACTTTCATAAAACTCACTAAGTTGTTTATTAACAAACTCGGCCCATTGTCTATTCGGATGATTCAGCGCTTTGTTAAGTCGAACTGCGGTTGTTTGATAAGTTTGATGATGATATCCGGAGTTTCATCCTTTGTCCTTAAGAACTTAACCCTGTGAATTGAGAGTAATCATCAACCACAACTAACACATATTTCTTCCCAAAGATATTCTCGCACTCTCATGGGTCCACATTAATCCATGTGAATTGTATGAAGAACACAGAATCGAGTTTGTAGGTTTGGGTTTGTGGGCATACTTCTTGCTTTTTCTCAATTGGCATCTTGAACAAAGATGATCCTTTTCATACTTTAGTCTAGGTAAACCTACAACTAAGTCCTTTTGGAGAGATCATTAATGGTGCCAAGTTC
The DNA here is from genome assembly GCA_022545495.1 of Chrysanthemum lavandulifolium. NCBI lineage: Eukaryota > Viridiplantae > Streptophyta > Magnoliopsida > Asterales > Asteraceae > Chrysanthemum > Chrysanthemum lavandulifolium. The sequence continues at coordinate 266,066 of CM040240.1, read as the reverse complement.
AAGTGATTGAGGCGACGATGCCATAACCATGACTTTGTTTTGAAGCCTTTGACAACAAGCAAATTGAAGAAGACTTAATCATATCTTCGATAGAGATGGTGTATAGATTTGAACCACGTGTTCTCTTAAGAGTTCTTTACCATCAAGTTCTCTAACGAAACAAGTATGTTTTCTAAAGGCCACTTCTAGATCAGAATCACAGAATTGACCGACAGAAAATAAGTTATGACCATGACCTTCTACGTAATATACCCTAGAGATAACACCATCACCGACAACATAATCTCCACAACCCATAATTGCACTGAAATGATCATTCCCGAATCTACAGTCCCGATGAATTTACTCACGAAGTTCATGAGCATGAACATCTCCGGTCATATGCTTGGAGCGACTGAGTCCGGTACCACATAACGATTTGAGCGATCTGCGGTTGAACACGGTCAAGAATGGATAATCGGATAATTGGGAACCCCATGCAATAATGGGTTCCACTTGGTTAGTAGCGAATTGAAACACCCACATCGTAAGTAGAAACAATGGAATCATCGAAATGGATGCGGTGCTAATGTCCGTATTTTACCTATTCAAAGTATGTTCACTTAAGGAATAGTTCTACCAGTAGGCATCCATTTTCTAGTGGGCATTGTCTTAGCAAATTGAGGGCAGAACTCATTAAACTTATGGCCAGAAGGTATCCATTGATAACCTATTTACTAAATATTCTTCATGTGGGTTTTCACTGTTTTCTAACTTTCTTTCGCCTTTGCCTCTTAGCCTCTTAGCTTGATTTTTAACATTAACATTTTTAACTGGGCATTTGACAGCGTTAGACAAAACATTCACACCACATTCATGATTAGTAACATAAATCAGCGATCATCATTACATGGTTTGCGATAGTAGTGAATTCGAATTAATTACAATACGCCTATGGCTAATACTAGAATCAACATGATTCGTTTTATTCAACTCAAACTTAAAGTTCCAAGGGTGGTCTTCTACTCTCTTCCAATGCACATTATTAGCTTGCGAGGTCCTATCTTGCTTGGTATTGCCTGGAGGCTTTGACCCGCTTGCTCTTATGTCACTGATCACTCCTGTAGAGGGAATTATGGGAACATTAGTTGGTTGATCTACTTTTTGCATTCCTGAACTAGATGTGAAGGGATCTGAACTACTTGAAGGCACATTAGTGTTCACTTTCTTAAAACTGAGTATATTATGGGAACATTAGTTGGTTGATAATGTTTGCTCCTTGTATAGTGGTAATTATATTTCTTTTATGCTTTGGTCCTTATACTGTGTTGCCTTTACTAATACGTCCTTGCCCCAAAAATTCGTATATCCGCCTCAGTTGCCACACAAATACTAGTAAAATGATCAAACTCATAACACAAATACAAATACAACTATCAAATATGGATGAATGATCAGAGGTGGATGAACAAACACCACTTTTGAGTATCAACATAAACTTGATGTGGTGTTATTCATCAATTTTTGATTCTTCATTGCTGCTTTTTGATAATAGAATAACAGTATCCAACTCAAAACACAGATCCAAGAAAAACATATCCAAGTATCAAAGACGTATGAAGTTTCAAAGATGGGTGAACAGTAATTGACTTTGAAAAAGTCAACGGTTAATATGCGTATGAACTTGTACAATATGTAGAAATGGGTAAAGTGGCAAATCAATACAATTAAAACACAATTTTACCCATAAACTTACATGACATGATTCCATACATAATGTAAATGGATATATTTTCAAATGCATAAAATTTTGTAGTCTACAAAGTTCAGAAATAGACATTGTTTAAAGACAGCAAATAATTTTTAGGGCAATACATATTCGATGGAAAACATTGGCTTTCATATGCTTAACCAATATTTTTTTGTGGTGAAGACAACTTTGTTGCTATAATCTTGGTCTTAGTCCAAAATTGTTTTGGAGACCCACCGAAGCGAGATCAACTTGACTTCCAGATTGAGACTGGACCACACTTGGTTGAAAATCACCTTGAGATTGAGCATCGGTTTGACATCGAGGTTTTCATTTCCTTCAAAGTTGTGACATGTAACCTTTGCCTTCTTCTTTGTCAGTAACTTTTGGTGGGATGAACTGTTTTTGAGGCTTGTGTACTACCTTGGCTTCTTGTTACACCTCTAAACCCAAGACATGTTTTCTTGTTGTGTCCAACATTGCCACATATACCACAAACCACACTCTTACTAGACTGTGACAAGTTACTGGTTTTGTCACTATTATCATTTTCAGTAAAATCCCTGGTTCTTTTTTTTGTGGCCTACCTAATGGTTTATGATGTTTAGGTGGAAGAATGCTTTAGGCACTTGTGAGTTATTCCAATGTTGATAACTGTTAGCCTCGCTTTTTCTAAAGATAACGTCACTTACGTGGAATGGACTAGATGCATAGAATACTTTGCCCTTAGGGACTAGTATTGATTAAGTGGCAAAGATAGGGCCTATATATACCCCTCATGACCCTCCATGAGGGGTGAGGTGAATCATTTGGTTATTTGTATTGTGTGTGTTTCTTAATAAACTTTATGTTTTCTCCTCCCTCTCTCTAACTTTCTCTCACTAAAAAAGATGAAGATCTTCATCTTCTTCCACCAACCCCGACCTCCAAACCACATAAATCTTATGTTTTCCGGTCCTGACAAGTGGTATAACGAGCCAGGTTGTTGTTTTATTGATTTATGTTGGTTTGAATCATGTTTTTAACTGTTTTTATGCTTATTTGGTAGCTCGGAAAATTTTTTTTCCGTGTTATGTGGAAAACAGTCTACTCATGTTTATTGGTATCCTTATCTTGGTCTCAAAACACAAAAAGTCTTAAACTTTCATGTGTAAATCTGTCTTGGGTCTCACCTGGTCCAAACAGTATTCTTTTATGACTTTTTTTTTGTACCAAAATATCTGTGAAAAATAGTGGTCAACCTTTGGTCAACCTTCAGTTTTCTTGGTCAGATGGGTAAAAAAGATAGCATTTTTATGCTTGTCTGGGTTTTATATGAAGCTGAACGGAAAAACATGGTCGGAAAAACTCGCCGGAAAAAGTCAAAGGGTCAAAACCCTTTTTCTACGCATAAGGAGAATCTTCAGGAATATTACGCGTAGCTGTGAAGTTACGTGTAGGAATTGTTACGCGTAAGTCTTTACGCATAAGCCCTTGCTTACGCATAAACCTGACCTGGGTTTACGCATATGCAACTGGCTTACGCGTAAGACAAAGCAGATCACGCATAAGGTCCGACCAAAAGTTACAGAAATGATATTTTTACGCATAAGGAAATGAAAGGAAAAGTTACGCGTAGACTCGACCAAGACCACTATACCGTATACCAAATCACAACTGACTTGATCTCAAACATCATCGGTCCTCAAAATTTAATGATCCAAATCAAGAACCAAAACCAATTTAACCTATATCTAGACTCACTTCAAAGGACCTCACTTTCTCCCCATCTCTCATTCATTTCAAAACTTCAAAGAAAATACTAAAAACAATCTCGATTCGGATTCTTTTCTTTGTAATCTTTATAGATTATTTCAAATGAATCCTCATCATCATTGATCAATATCTCATCACTATCGAATTAAAAGACAAGAATATAACAACTATGTTATCTCTTATCTTTAAAGATCGTTCAGGACTCAAATCAAAGATTAAAACCTTACCCGAGACCCTTCATCAAGGATCTTGAAGATCTTCACCCTTCTTGATTTGGACTTGAACCGTAATAGATAATCAAGGTTTGGTATGGTTTCTAAGTGTGTTGATTCGGATGTGATTTTGACGAGGGATATGGGATTTGAGATTGAGATTCATATGATTGATTGATGAGGAGCGTTTTTTTTCTCAGTACTGTATTGGGAGAGAATTATTGGTGGTAGGCGAATATTTGAGAATGTGTCTCTAGGGTTAGGAGGTTTGAGATAATCTGGTTCTAACGTTTTTATATCTAATTGGAGTTGCATCGTGGGCTTCATAAACCGGTTCTATGTGATACTCAAATTGGATAATGGATCTTACATGGGCCCAAGTAATTTACGCTGATATATATTTGGGAAAAGGATTTGGGTCGTGTGATTAATATGTTTCTAATTGGACTATGTTGTGCCGCATTTTTGGACGTATAAAAGTAAAGTTTTGTCATCCGAATTTTTTTTGGATAGAAAAATTTTGGATACAAACTTTCTTTTTAATGGTTAAGCATGGCATAATATTGGTATGGTATATTATTTTCACGGGAGGATACATTATTCACGGCTTGAACGATAATTGAAAAAATATGGCTACTGAGTTTTTGTACGGTATTATTGATGCGGAATTGAAGTGACATTTCACGGGTGGACTTCTTTATCTTTGAGACGATGGTTGGTTGGATGCATGTCTCAAGATAACTTGTCTGGGCACATTATGAAATTTGACAATCTGGTTATAACTGGAAAGGAGTTACGTTGTAGTGCTCACAGTGTGTAACCATCACTTTAAGGAGTTACGTTGTTGTGCTCGATGTCACACGATTGTGGATTGTTCAAAATTTAGAACAAGCGAAGTCACAAAGTTGGAACAGTTACCTCTTTTCAAGTTAGTCGATCGGGCTATCTCCATATGTGGTCATTACATTTAGCCGGTGAATTCAAAGGAGGTTCGATTTAAAGGTTGGTTTGAGAGAAATGTTTATTGAGAGTATTTTGACATATTCTCACGAAATTATGATCAAGCTATGATGTTTGAAAATTGCATCAAGAAGGTAATACGGTATATACGCAACATTGTGATGATTCGATAGCTCGCAACCATCGGGTGAGGAGAAGTTGGTATTTCATCTTCCGTGATTGGATTACGAAGGATTTTGCTTAAGACGAAGAAGGAGAAGTAGTGTGGTGTACATCGGGTCTTTTTACCAACTTGGATGCAATACTAAGTGAGTTATGTCATGATGTTCCCGAGCGACAACCATTGTGCTTCAAGAGTTTACTTTCTCCGCTGCGTGTCACGAAGATTAAAGGCGTGTTGGAAGAGTGTTGTCGGTTCGGGAGGAGCAGAAAAAAAGGCTCACTAGTTAGGAGGAGTAATAACCTAACTAGACCGTTCTGATTGAAGTTCAAAGCTACAAGAAGATCATTTGCCGAGGTCATCGGAAGGGAGAGCTTCAAGTTTGCCTCGATATCTAGACTACGAGACTCGCACTTCAAGAAAGTCAACATTGTTCATTACTATTGTAATTTACTTTGTTTTGTATGTATAGGTCTCATTGTAACCATTCACGTGTGACGCTATCTTGGAGGGATATTGTTAGCCTCGCTTTTTCTAAAGATAACGTCACTTACGTGGAATGGACTAGATGCATAGAATACTTTGCCTTTAGGGACTAGTATTGATTAAGTGGCAAAGATAGGGCCTATATATACCCCTCATGACTCTCCATGAGGGGTGAGGTGAATCATTTGGTTATTTGTATTGTGTGTGTTTCTTAATAAACTTTGTGTTTTCTCCTCCCTCTCTCTAACTTTCTCTCACTAAAAAAGATGAAGATCTTCATCTTCTTCCACCAACCCCGACCTCCAAACCACATAAATCTTATGTTTTCCGGTCCTGACAATAACCATTTATTGGTTGGATGTAGCACAAGTCTTAAGCAAGTAACATGGATGAACCCATGATTCAACAGATCCTACTTGCATTCCATTGAAGCTCATATACCGAGGGGTAGCAACAAAATGTTTACATGGCATACCTGTAAGCTCCCATCTTCTCTACATGTACAAGCCCTAGCTTCAACATTAACAAAACACTTATCTCCTTCAACCCGTAAAACGGTGTACTTATAAGCCTCTTTCTTTATCAAGTCTAACATGAGTATTGCCTTTGGTGTTATTGGTCTGGCACACTTATCGATCACATTCACAACATTCACTATTCTTTTCATATAGTATTCTCTAATGTATTCCAAAGCAGTAATGATGGGTTGGTGCCTACCTCCTAATAGTTTCCGATTGAACACCACATACATGTTATTAAGTAACACATCAGAATGAGCACTCCCTACACATTTATACAACATGTTTGAGTTATACAAACAACAGTATTGAACAATTTCATAGAACAAAAGATGTACACTTAGACATAGATTTGGTTAGTACCTGAAAAAATGCGACCTTGACCAATGGGTTGGTGGTATCTTACTTAACCAAGCATGGGCAGGTTCGCTAAAACTCTTGAATGCCAGCAAGGCTGCCTCAAATTTTTGGATGGTTATTGCTGCTGCACATCTCCACAAATGTTCCTTGTATGCTTTAGCATTCCATTGTAATTTTATATTATCATGGATGTACTTCAAACAATATTTATGTTCAGCACTAGGGAATACTGCTGCTAATGCTGGAATGATACTCTAAACAAATAAACATCAATTCATTACTAATAAAAGTAGCAGTTATCGAAAATACAAGTGAATATAATCAACTAAAAGGTAACATCAACTTTTGCCTGTCGCTGATAAAAGTTTAGTTTGAGTTTGGTTGCAAGTGAAGATCATTTCCTAGACATTCAAGAAACCAAATCCATGAGTCTTTGCTTTCATCTTCTGCAACAGCATAGGCTAAAGGGTATATTCCATTGTTGCTATATATACCGACTGCTGTAAGAAGCTGACCAGGAAAAGGACCCCTCATAAAAGCACCATCTACCCCAACAACTCTCTTGAAAACTCTGGTTGGACATGTTGCATATGTTGCAGTTTGTACACTTATCCTAACTGTTGTATTTGGGTTTCTTTTCTGCAACTCTTCAGCATAGTCTCTTAAAAGGGCGTATTGCAACTTTTCTACAACTCTTCATCATAGACACTTGAACTTCAAACTGTTTAGTGAGCTGATCTTGAACAGCCCTGATTGGAATATTCGGATTGACTTGAACTTGGTCAACTATTTGCTTTGAAAGAAACTTATAGTCACAAGCTTTAATCTCTCATGATTGCAAACATTTGTGTTCATCCCTGAAAGTTCGACCACTCCATAAATCTTTAGATGTATTTGTGGCTACATACAACAACCATGGGCAATCTTTTGCTTGCTCCTTGAGTGATCGAAAATATACATCCCTTCCAAGGCCTCTAGTTATCGGACCATTTTTCCTCTTTGGGGCTGTTCCCAGCACAACACCTTCACTTGTAGCACAAACATGTATTTTTCCAACACACCTAACCCTAATTCTCTAATTGTCATTCTTAATGAGTTGCAATTTTCTCCTAGTCTTTACTGAAAGTAGGTTGATCTTATCTATCACTTTTTTTGTAGTTACAAAAGTTTGACCACAGAAAAAGTATACTTCGTCCTCTACTTGTGCTGCCTCACTTAACTTTTTTTTTCTTGTATGCCCTCATTTTTTCTTCCTAATAACATATTCATCCTCATTCTCATAACCACTTGCAAACTCATTATCATCTAACAGATCTAACTCACTTTTCTTAAAAAAATCATCGCATCCGGGTGGAGATACCTATATATGGTAACTCTGTAGTCTCATCACTTTGAGCAGTTAACATCAACATCGGGCTCCTCAAAAGTATTTGCCTCATCAACAACTATGTTTCCATCTCGATTGTTCTCAATATCATCATCATCACTCACATAACTATTTGTTTCACTCGCATTGTCATCACTTAAAGCTTCATCAATTTCACATACATGTATGATTTACCTTTTGGATATGTATGTGATTACATATTTCCCTCTTGATTACCTAACTCTTGATCATTCGACATACCTCTTCGGGACTATCTATTTGGATATGCTTAACATGTTCATCTATATGTTGGTTGATATCACCTACAACATCTTGATTTGACAAACCTCTATAGATGTAAAACAAGGGTTACATTTACGGCATCGACTAGATTGTACCAAAGTATTGACTTCAAAGGTTGATGTAACCCGACATAAATCCTCTACCACGATTTATTAACAATTTTTCTTAAGAACAATTTGTTTGAGCAATATGGAACAATAGCAAGAGCTGCTTTTTACTTTGTTGCATCCACATCAGCAATAACTATCCTAATTGACTTTGGTGACATTTCATCAACATCCAATGTTGTCTTACCATTTTCAACATAAACTTCTATCATCTTATGGTCATCAACAAGATCTTTCAATATTTTTAAATTTGCAGTCTCACTTAAGCTCTACAAACCATCATCTAAATTACTACCAGACTTAACAAAGTAATAGTAAATTTTGAACCAAGCTCGTAACCCAATTCATGCATAAGAACATCCAACTCTTTAACTGACACACTATCAACATCAACCAAATCAACTAAATTTTCCATACCTCCAAGTATATTATACCGAGACAGATATTTAAAGAAACCATTGTGATGAACCCTCATGCTAAACATATTAGATCTACCACACGAAAACATGTCAATATATGTTTAGGAGATTCTCAAGTTAATTGCCAAAAATAAATACCCCAATTAGAAATTCCAATGTTTGTAATCAAAATAAAAAGTGCCGTATTTCTTCTTGTGATCGTACATGATGGTATCATCATTGGATAACCTCGATGTCTTCTCCATAAAGTAAAATCCATGCCGGTTTTTGATTAATAAACACGGGTTTTGTGACATCAATTAGGTTTGTGGTGTGATAATTCTTGTAATGAAAGTTCTAGGGTAAAATCTGATCTATGTGTGTTTATGGGGTGGAAGAGGGTTAATAAGGAAATAACATTTGTGCCTTGGACTAAAAGACAAAGACAAGCGGCGAATGAGGGTGGTTGATTAACGGAAAAATGGTCAAATGACAGTTTAGACTTTAAAACTTGGAAAAAGGACTCCGGCGATGAAAATGCCATGTTTTGGTTCAACGTTATGCTTAAATACAAGATTAAAGGACCAAGTGTATTTTACTCTTTAATTTATATATATGGTGTTTGTTGAGTCATCATTGATTTTATCTACATACGATTGAACACCGAGTCCGAGCCGGAGCCTCGACTATCTCTAGGAATACTTCAAAACCAAATGAGAGCGGTGTGCAGGGTCTCCCGTGTCCGAGGCTAGATACGTAAGTATAGTTTATTTCAAACTCACCCTTTAATGAAACATAATGCATCACGACTTATATATTACTTTTCTTGTTTTTAACTACACATATTGAGATGATTAAGGCTGCGAGAGAGAGCACTCCCGGGGGCAGCCATTGTCATTGATTTTTCTGCGCCAAGTGATCGGTGAAAAACAGCGGTCATATGCTGACATTGGTCGAGAGTTACGGCAGCCGGCAAGAAGGCGACCCAATATCTATCTAGAATACATTAGGATGATTTGGTAATCTTGTTCAATCGGATATAACGAGAATAAAAATAGTTAAATAATAGAATGAGCTAAGATCCATATCCATTTCTAAAGCGTGGTATTAGTAAAAATGATAAGTATAATGATGAATCATTAAAGGTTTTTGAAACCACCTTTCGAGAATGGATTCTAGGGGCATTGGCGTGTTTGCTAGGCTAACCAATGTCATTACCTATTAAGATATCTCAGTGGGAATGTTAGTTTGTGGATATATTTAATATCGTATGACCGATTGAACACAAGACTACGGGTTGCACATTCGTATGGATTCAATGTTTTATAATTAAATATAAATGTCGTGTTTTAATTATTATTCACAATAAGCGTCTATGACGTTAAGTACTCAGCAGTGACTAGCGGTCGTTAAATATCAAAGGATCACGAAAGGAAATAAGTCGAGATAAGTTCTAGACACCCTCGGGCTTGAAACTGCCGGTCAAAGGAATCCTACATAGAACCCTTTGTAAACTTAGAATCTACCATAAGGGTATAAATACATACTCATGTATTCATTCTTTGGTACACTTGATCTCAATAGTAGACCAAACTTCTTCTTTCTTCCTCTTACTCCTTGGTCAACATACCTAATCCGACGAAGGGATTTGTGATTGACCTTGAGAGTAACAAAAGTGTTTGGTTTAGCTATTGTGATCAACAACCTAGCATTCGCATTAAATCGCTAACAATATACGTGTAAAAGACCATAGATTCAAATTCCACTTGAATTTGATTTTCCCTAATCGATTATTTTGCATAAATTGATTTATAATAAACCCTAATTAGGGTTTATATCTTGATTTGATCGTGTATTTGATTGGATTGCTAAAACTTTTATGTTTCGATTAATTAATTACAAGTATTATTGTCTTAAGTCTTCCGTTGCATGGTTTATGTGATTTAGATTTATAATATGCATGTCATGATTTAATTCTATCGAATTGTAAACATAACATCTTTTTATTTTACAGTTTTCTTATTACAAATGTTTGACATTTTGTGATATTGTTAGTCACCTGTGACTTGCAAATGAGATGCTATATTTATCTTAAATGTTCCTTAATTACATTTTTCGGTTTCTTACTTTAATTTTGTTTTTTTTTTTTTTTTTAAGCCAACTAAACTTCTTTTGGATTTTCTTAATCTGCTCTTTGGTGAGTGTGATTATAACACCTACTGCTTGGTACTATTTGGATACTTAGATCACCATTTAGGTGGTCTTTTCGATTGTATGGACTGGTGTAAGTGGGTTTTCTTTATATCTTTGTTTCTCACACAGCTTATATGCAGGTATATTGTATCCATTTGGAGGAATGATGATATGCTATTTTAAAGAGTTGTTTGCCACTGAAGAAAATCCAACTATGTTTTGCTAAAATTGAGAAACACCAGCTAAGTCGACCAGTTATCACATGATAATTTTTTAAATTAATGTTTGATCAAAGCCTACAACAATAATACCTATATGTTGACCAAATCACTTCAAAGGCTGCAACAACACTAATTTTATGTTGACCTCATCAGTGCAATTGCATGTGTATACATGGTTTTCTTTCTAACGGTAATATACACAAGTAATTACCTATTTTTTGGCCTCTTTTTAACAAACCCGTGAATTTCACTAGTGTTTTAGCTAGTATAACATATAAATTGATTTGAGTTACAAGTTTACAACTGGTACATATGATGATTAAAAACATAAGAAACAAAAGTTTTATTTCATTGTCAATACATATATTACTTAATTAACACACGTATTTTTAAATTCAAAAGCTTAGATTGTATTTGGAACTTTGATCAGGAAAGAAAAGCCCGAAATGTTTCTCCGATTCTTTTCCATCTTTCTGATCTTCATCAAACATCTCAAACAAATACGTTTCTATGGATATTCCAGGCCTCAAAGGTGTCCCTTGCCCACTCTTCACATGTGCAATCAGATTTTTGAAGTAAGCTCCCGCGTTTTCCATTGTTGCTCCATCATCTCCCGCACTTGGCCATCCACTCTCGGACACAACTATTGGCACATTAGCTCCACCAAGACGCGATTGAGCTGCATAATGAGCATCAAATATTGCGTCAAAAAGATTTTTATATTGTTCACCATTGTCCGGTTTGGTAAACAATGCATATGAGAGATCCACTTTAGTTCCAAGATAAGCTAAGTACGGGTAGATATTGGCAAGCATGGGTGAATTGTTTTCCCATAGGAATCTTATTATTGGCGCGATATACCCGACCACATTGTCCTTAAATGCGCCTTCATTTGGAGGATAGGAGGTTTTTAACAGCCCAGCGTAAGTTGCGGTTGAAACTTTAATTTGGAGACCCGCGTCATTAATGGCTTTTTGAACATTTTTCATCGCAGGAAGCACATAATTTAGGAACCGGCCACTACCCGTATCAGGGTCAACTTCATTTCCGACAGAAATGTACCGAAATTTGAGATTTGGGTAGATTAGGATGTTTTCTTGGACCCAAGCGGCTGCAGCATTTGGGTCAGTGAGGGCCTGGATAGAATCATTTGGAACATCGAGAAGAAGTTCAATATCCGTTCCCCCGAGTGCTTGAAGAGCAGCTGGATTTGGACTATACATGCGCATCCTGTTAATGCCATTCTTTTGGTAAAGGTTTACCACGTCTTGCTCAGAGCATCCAACTACTACGGACTGTATAAGATTTTGTACTTGTATAAGATTACCCTCTGAGCATACACCTACGTACTGTAGGCAATATGCATGATTTTGCCCATAGCATACCCCTACGGACTGCGCATCTGTTTTGCAAGAAATGTAACTTGTTACGAAAATCTTATACCTATGTTTGTACATGTATTTTCTTCACCTTTTTATAAAATGCGTAGATAATGTTAAATTGTTTGCAATCTTGACTGTGTACAAAATGATTATAACTAAAGAAACGAAGATATGAAAAGATACAAATTTCAGAAAAAAGTTCAAAATCTATCATATCGTAAGAGATTGAGGGAAACCTGTGAATATGAGAAGCTTTAAAAGGAGGATGGAGAGCACAAGCAGTAGGAGGTTTGATGACATGAGATCAGTTTGTGTAATTTGCCTTTGATATCAAACCATATACTTCCGCGGTGGATCAACGTCAAGACTCAAGAATAACGCGTCGTTTCCACAGAGTTATTTTCAAAAGCTGTCCCACAATTTTTGTCTATGATATGAAATAACTCCATTGTGACATGTTGTGGACTTTTTCATTGTATATTTGTATGATTGGTTGATCCAATACTGTACACACAAATGTACAAGAGTAAAATGTATTCAGAATGTTTAACATGTTAGTTTATTGACTATATTTAATAGGCCTATGTTCGGTTCGAACTTGAGATTATGAGATTGTACGCATTACGTATGAGATTCAATGATAATAATTAATAAATAATAGTAATGATTTATTAAATCACAATAAATACTAACGGTCATTAGTACTTAACGGTAGTTAGTCTAACGGTCGTTAAAGGTCAAGGACTAAAGTGAAAATAGCCAAGAGAAGGTTATAGAACCCTCTTGGGCTATTGTGGCGACCATATGGAATCCCCTAGGGGAGTCCTAGACTAACTTGGACACTAAGTTACTATCCTATAAATACAAGCACATGTATTCAATGTTTAGTAATCTTGTGAAACCCTAGCTAGCCAAACTTCTTCTTCTTCTTCTCCCATCTTTTAACTTGGCCGATCGAATTACACAGCCACAAGGGTTGTGCGATCGACTTTGATTGAAATCAAAGTGTTTGGTTAGCTATTGTGATCAAGAAACTAGCATTCGCATTAGATCGCTAACAATACGCGTGTACAAGATCGTAGGAAAATCCCCATTGGATTTTGGTGATTTGCCCTAATCCATTTACCCTAAATCAATTATACATAAACCCTAATTAGGGTTTGTGATTCTTGATCGTTTGATTCGCGTGGAAGATAATAAGGTACGTTTTTCATTTCAATTAAGGTTAATTAATTATGCAGATTTGATCTTGTCTTTCTTTGGGTAAAGGGTTTCCCCGGTAAATATATTAATCCAAAAAACATTTAAGTACAAAGGATATGAGTGAAGTCCCATATCTCACCCCCGCTACATAGGCGGTAAAGCTAACATAACAAGACACTTCCTATCCTTAAAACAAGAAACAACCACTACTCACTAGATTACATTTGACACAAGACCAAGCATAACCTATCGTCAGATTGCTTACTACCACGACCTGGAGCTTGATATCATACATGTCGTAAAAGCATCCAATTGCCCCGGTAAATCATAGACCGATCCGCATAATCATCATAATAATCTTCAAGCTCATGATCGCCGCTTTGTTGATGAGAGAAATTTAGCCATAGGATTATCCGCTCAAGCACCTCCTTATCATCACCGCCGAAACAATCACATCCCCACTTTAGAGAATGGGTTACCCACCATAGAATACGGAGGAGGAAGAACTAGGCTTAGTAGCCATATCATGCGCCTTGTCTTTCAAATCAACCTTTTAAGAGGTTTACCATCATCATCCACAAGAGTAACTTTCCTCAATAATTAGCTTTTCAAGCTCCTCAATTTTTCCAACAATAGGAGTAGTATTAGTGCTACATTTCCACCCTTAGCGAGCTACCATCTTTGGTCAAGTCAACGATGCGATGGGAATATCACCCATCAATATCAACCCTATTAAGAGCATCAAACGGATTTGATGTAGCAATATTCCTCCCACTGTACTAGCCACTTCAAGAATCTTCTTCTTTGTAGCATCCGCTTCTTCGACATAAAGCCGATACACCGCTTTATGTTTAGTAGGCTAAATTTAGCCCTTTTCCCACCTCAATACCCGAAACGCCTTCCTTCGAGGCATTTGGAACCCATCATTATTTTTTGCTTGATGTTTAAGGTCAACAGACACACGTTTGGGACATTTGGTCTCATCATGGCCAAAAACCATACAAACACCACAACGAGGTGGTTTCCACTCATATTCCACTATAACAGTATGCAATACGTCCCCTTCACCATCCCAACTTGGCACAACAATAGCCGTTGTCCCCTTAAGCTCCCGATCCGCGTTGATGTCAATCAAAGCTCGAGCATAATCAAAACGCCCCCATGACTGCAAACACATAGAGCTCGTGTATGCATCAAACATAATAGGGGTACCGAGTTTGGTAGCCATGGCACTCAATCCATCTTCAGTAAAAGCAACAATAGGAATATCATGTAGTTTCACCCAGACAGGGATCGAACCCAACTCCTCTTTAATAAAACTCGTCCTAGTGGTCCACTTCTCCAAAATAATAAGAATGGATCGAATGAACCAAGGTCCATTCTCTAACTCTCCATTTAATCCTTCATAGATGCAAATTTGAAGAAAAATAAACCCTTAGAATTCATCATAGAACGCATCGCACTAAATTTCTTCCATGCATTCTTCATAGTTATCAACTACGGAAATGCAACCCTCGCCAATAAAATACCGAAAAGAGTATTATCAAACTTAGAATTAGCTTCCAAGACAGATGACACATGAATTTTTACCTCGACCTTCTCATTAAGAGGCTTGCCCGTATCAAGAGCGCGGAAATTAACTTTTCGGGTAGCAGAAGTAAATCCCACCTTACTTGCAAATGTAGGAGCTTTCAATCCATCGTTGACCTGCTCATCCCCTTCTTCTGTGACATTCGGATTACCAAACAAAGCCACCTTAGGCATAGAAGTTTTAAAGGATTTACTTCCAGCCATATCATTAAGATTACTAGCCAAAGTAGTACGATCATAGGTGCGATTAAGAGAACTACCACCAGGGTTGTTAGTGTCCATGCTAAGACTCTCAACTCCAGGAGTAACGACACCTGGAGCCTTTTCCGGAGTAGTCTTATTCAATGATGAGTAGTTATCGGACCACCAAAATCATGTTCCAACGTTCCCCACCTTTATCCTCTCTCTCGTAACCCCATCATGAATAAATCACAGAATAAGACCTCAAACCGCATCTGGACCAACGCCAAGATCACAAACAAAAAACCCTAATCGCTAAGATTACCAGCGTTTAATAATCCTCACTGTAATCGATCCACAACTAAATGTTACGCAACGTATGGTGGATCAGAACGAAATAAGCTTATGTAAATAAATGCCAATGATTGAGTATAATATAATACTGGTAGAGAATGAATGATAATCAGCCAACCAAATATATATATAATCGAAGGGTCATTAGTTTCATACACACTTTGACCTAAACATACACACATCGACTTAAATTAGCTTTGAAAATATAAAAAGATCTTCTAAATGTAGTGTAATTAATGCTTCAATCATTATGTCTTTTACCTTTTTCATTAAAACTTCACGTAAACCAATTTATTATATTATTATTTATTTTTTTATCATGTTTTTAGATTTTACTTTTAAATTTTTTTTTTCTTTTACTTGTGTACACTAAATATATTTCACTAATTTAGCATAAGATTTTCAAAAGTTTGTGAGTCCTTAGCAATGGATATGAAAAAATACCAACAATGTCTTTCCAAGCAAAAGTGCATTACAATGGACAACATTCAAGCTAGACCATATCAACTTTAAGATAGTAAACAATATTTAAAATCAATATATTCAATGTTATAAAAATGCATTATACACAAAACTCACCCTAGATCAAAAGGTATGCTTAGTTAACTATTACTTAATAATTACTTGAAAAAAAAATGATAAAGGAAGTCACAAAAATAACAGAATAATTAATTAATTATTATTTAAAAGAAAAATGAGGTAATCATTATTTAATGATGATTTATTTAATAATAAAATAATTAAAACAATAAAACACAATTATTAGGTCTATAAGTGTGTATGGTTCAAGTCAAAAGTGTGTATGAACCAACTAAGCCATTGAATTGAATAAACAAAACCACACTGACCAATGAATTGAATATAATGTCTAAGATTCCACCGCCCCACTAATAGTGATGGACCAGTAGAAAGATAGAAACAATTAAAGATCGTTCAAGGCTGGTGTGATTAACAATTGATGATTTTTGGAGTGATTTAGAGTTTTACGATCGGTAAGGGTTGCTCCAAAAAATCGCCAAAAGTGAGAGTATATATATATGCTTTGTGATCGTTCAAGGCTGGTGTGATTAAAGATTTGATCTTGTCTTCCTCTGCATGCTTTGTGATTTTATGTTTATTTATATGATGGTCATAATATCTAAATTCCAACAGGTGGCATCATGTCGTTAGTATGGTGTAATTAATTACCTAAACACATAAAATCGAATCTTGAAAGATTATTGCATGATTACTAGGCTTTCTAAGTTTTATATTTTGAAACCCTAATGGGCGTCACGATCACGGAAGGGATCGGGTGGCGATTAGATTTTAGGTAGAGATGGTGCGGAAATATCACAATAGCTTTTAAAAAAATAAAAAAAATTAAAAAAGAAAGAGGATGATAAATTATTAAGAATCACAGAAAAAAATTCAAAAAAAATTGTTTTCATGGTTAAAGGTATTGTGATATTAGCGTCTAATTTTGACTTTTTTATCAGATCTTGACTTTTGTAAAAAAGTCAAGATCTGATCTTAATATCACATAAACTTTTTGTTTAAATACAAATTGTTAATATCACACTAATTTTTTTTTGATATGGCAATAAAAAAATGTTAATATCACGGTTCCTTTTTAATATCGCAATACAATAAAAATTTTAATATCACAATAACTTTTTTTATATCACAAAAACTTTTTTTTAATATAATTGTTAATATCACCGTAACTATCTTGTTTTTTTTTTTTAATAAAATTGTTAATATCGCTGTAAATATCATTTGTTTTTTAATATCACGGTTCATTTTTACATGTAAAAAAGCTTAATATCACAGTTGGTTTTATAATATCATCGTTTTATGATATCCCAGTTTCATAATATGCTTAATATCACGGTATGACTTATAATAAAAAAGAAGTGCTCAGAAAAATCTGAAAAAAAAAATAAATAAAAAATGAAAGAAGATAGCAATAGTAAGGATCACTAAAAAGGAAAAAATTAGAAAATTATTTACATGGTCATTTGGCAAGTGAATATTAGCGCATTTCTTGACTTTTTACAAAAATCAAGATCGGATCTGGAATGGGCGGACCGGATGCATGCATATCGACCACTAAAATTAAAACCCGCATATATATATATATATATATATATATATATATATATATATATATATATATATATATATATATATATATATATATATATATATATATATATATATATATATATATATATATATATATATATATATATATATATATATATATATACATATATATATATATATATATATATATATATATATATATATATATATATATATACATATATATATATATATATATATATATATATATATATATACATATATATACATACATACATACATACATATATATACATACATACATACATATATATATACATACATACATATATATATATATATACATATATATATATATATATATATATATATATATATATATATATATATATATATATATATATATATATATATATATATATATATATATATATATAGTAGGGATCCAGGTGAGAAGTAAATTAAAATAAGAAGTGGTGAGAAGTGACCAAAATCAAGCATTTAAGATGCAACGACTTGCATTAGATGCATTTCATTCATATAGATGCAACATCTTGAGTTTAAAGTTAATTTGATGTATAGATGGTGCAAATTGATTTTCATGATTTTGGCATGTGCGAGGAACACAAAATAAGAGAAATCATGAAATGCATCCAATATAACGTATATGCATCGATTAAAAGTTTGAAACACATATATAGTGCATTATAATGCATCTAAGATTATTGGGATGCATCTAATTTAGGTCGATGTATCTCGGATTTGCGGTTATAGTTCTTCTTATTCCTTCTTATTTTAAGTAATCTTCTTATTTGCATCTAATTTAGGTCGGTGTATCTCGGAAGGGTTATTTTCATAACCAAATAAAATGCGAGAACTGACATTAACCAATCAGATTTTTATGAATATTAATTTTTGTTATTTAATTCAAAAGGGTATAATGGTAAAATTACTTTTTTTATTTTCTTTTTGAATTATTTTTAGTAAAAACGTTTTTTAAACTCCTAAATTTTTTTTTTTTTTTTTTTTTTTTTTTTTTTTGCATTAGACATATTTATAAATGCAGTATGTGCACATGTGTTTTTGTAAAAATAAGGTTAACTATTAACTACATTATGGCAATTTTATTTTTCGTTTATGCATAAGTATTTTGTATATGTACATGTATCTTTAAGAAGTATTACATAAATATATATACAAGAAATTAAACTTTTACAAAAGAAATAAAACTCTATTGATATGATATTCAACTTTAGTACAAACGTCATTATATTTACACTTGTATTCAGATTTGTTACAAATATATGAAGCATGCACATGTGCATAATCTAATGTCTTTAAAAGTTGATTCATCTTTTTGGCGTGCACATGTATTCCTCGACTGGTTCAAACACACATAAAATCTGCACATATGTTTTTAATCCTTGTGCACATGTAATTTTATCGTATCGCTCATCTTAACTTATATAAGTCTGTGCCAGCATCCACTACGTCGAGTAACCTGCCACAATCAACTATAAGTTTTGGTTAGTTGAACAAGTAGTCTTAGTATATGCATAATCTAACAAAACTCATATGTCCACTTACTCGTAAGCTATACTTGGTAAATAAACTAGCATAACACATATGCACACTTACTTATAGGTTATTCTTTGTTAAAATAACAATTATCATATACATGTATGCATAAATAATAACGTGTTCTTTTAGAACTATAAAAACTATAAAAACACATGTGCACAGAAGATCGGATCTAAAAACATATATGCATTTTCAATAAATATAAACTACGAAACTTAAAAAACATATATGCACAGAAGATATCAAATTCACTATAAACCGTAAAAACACATATGCACTCTCAATAACACATATGCATACTCATTTTATTCATTTTGCACCAGCCATAAACACATATGCATTTCAAGAGCTACACTTTTTTATAAAATGAAAACAACAACAACTACTGTATTGAGGACCGATTGCGTAATAAAATGTGTTCACCTTATTTATTTTTTGAATATTACTATTACAAGTACTAGAAATAGATCTTTTCCCGTTATGAAGCTAGATACCACGATATAAAAAAAACAAATTCATTGACAAAATACATATCCCTTCCCCTACAAGACTGAGTTAGATGTATGTACTTACAGGATGCATCAGCAAAACAGCTGCAAAAAGATGGTGGTTGTGGAGGTCATAACGACCTTGCAACTAACAAGATAAATTCACCCCAACATCTGGTTACACTTCCTCTTTTCAATGGCTAGATCTGCTCTAGAACAACACATCTCTACATTAAAAGTTTAAAAAAATAATGAAGCTACTAGGCCAGTAAAACCAGTGCAAGAGACTAGTTTATTGGCTTTTTTGTTACTGGTTCTTATCAGCTACTTGAGCTTCTACACTAACTTTGTTATCTTACAACTACCAGTTCATTATTTATAATAATACCATATACAAAATTGTTATCCATTTGCATTTGAAGATATGTTTATTTGGTTGTGAATATGACCCAATAGGAGATATATGCCTTTGTATTTTATGCAGATGCTATCCTCTTATGTGTGTGTGTGTGTGTGTTTAATGGGTGAGATAATGGTAGAACAAAAAAAACATTTTGACAGCAAAAACGAAACACCAAATCATCATGTTTTGACAGCGAAAAACCCATTTAAACAACTTTTTTTTAATCGTAATACAGCATCCAAACGACCTATTTTGACGTCATAAGACAGTAACCAGACAACATGTTTCGACGACTTGACATAAAAAGCAACCAAACATGCCCTTTTGACAGGAACAAGTGCAAGCAGACCACCATGTTTTTTTTCTAAAAAAAATCAACAATCAAACAACTCGTTTTGATAGCAGAAATCACCAATGAAACAATCTTAACCTTTTGAAAGAACACATTAACAATTAGAGGTTTTAAAAGGTTACTAATAATTAAATAATTCAATCATTGATCTTCATCTTATCTTTTCAAAAGCAGAATACATACCGCACACAACCATTTAATAAAACCCAATTACAATCACCTTTTCTTTAACCGTTCCACAAAGAAAACCATTCAATAAAAAAGAAAAACCAAAACATCAATTAAGTAAAACATAAAGCAACTTACTTTGTAAAAATAAGAATACCCAAAAATCAATTTTGTGTTGCATCCTCAAACTGATGCGTCAATACAGGATATTCGAAATGAAATGATACATCAACAACCAGTAACTTCATCATACTCAAAACATGAACTTCAATTATAGATAATTGATATTCTTTTACCATGATTTTGTGAAGGAAAATAAAAAAGTTGGAGATTAGATCTGATCTGAAAAATGGGGAGAGACTCGATGTGTATGAGTGATTTTAGGATAGATTTTGAAATAAAATTATAACTGGCCTTATTATTCAGTGATTGATTAAGATTGGAAGTTCCAAAATTGCCCTTCAGAATAATAAATGATATCTTTTTAATTCAAATGTATTTACAATAATGCCATTTTATTTTCAGCCATAGATTATGTTGATCAATGGCTTAAAATGGTTACCATGATTCTTGGCTCGATAATAACCTCAAACTATATAGAAACCGTAGGTTGCATGCAATTTTTTTAAGTGTTTGTTAACGTATAATTGAGATTTATGACGTTTATGACGTGATCTTGTTACCTTGCTTAATTATATTAAATATGTGGTTATATGAGATCCATTACAAAAACATGCATGTTTTGTCATGATTTTATGAATTGTGATATTTGATATTATGTGCATTAATTGTTAAGTGCTTATATGTGCCTTATTCAATAATATGATTAATTAGGGTTATTAGTAATTAATTTGTATGACACTTAATTTTCTAATAGACTAATTAATTATAAAATTGAGGAAGACTCCAATTAATCAATTGAAACAACTTATGTGCTATGTAGTATATATTTAATTATGGCTTAATTGATTCGTCGATGTATGTGGCTCACTTGGTATCTAGCTCGAAAACGGATGAAAGCCTTAATTAAGTATATACGTTTTAATACCCAGTTGATTATTAATAAGATTTTACCGAATGAGGTATGCGTGTGGCTCATTGAGATAATTGTTATCACATATTGCTAATTGTTAATTTTTATGTGTGCATTATTAGTTGTTTTATTTTTCTATTTGCGTTATTATTGTTTGACAAGTAGCAAGCAAAGGGTGTTTTTTTAGAAACGAAAATAAACAGGACTAATTATGGGGAATACTGTGTTTGTTTTTAATAAACACATCGTTACCAATTGACGACTAGGCTCACCGATAGTGAACAAACAATAAGAGATTAATAAGGAGGGTCACTCTGCTTCCTTAAAGAAGTTAGGTTTTTAATACGCTTCACGCTGACCTACTTCTCCACTTCTTTGTGCGTTCCTATAGAGCTACCGAACACTTTTGATTAACATTTTTGTTTAATAGAATGCATGACTTCTTCGTACATATTTGCTTTCACATCATATCAAACGTACCCTTTGGAAAATTTAAGTTTATGACATCCAATGAAAATGGAATACCTGCAGTTACCATTTACGTTACGTGAGACGTAGCTAGACTGTAATCCCAAGTTGTCGTGAGACCGCGTGGAATAAATTTACAGTTTCTTAAATTGGAAAATTTTATTGAGTTGGATGGCGAGATCAAGTAACCCAAGGCATAAGATGGGATGAAATATGCTTACATGACATTATGCGATTGTCCTTAGTGCCATTAGTAATTCCCATAATGATATAGGAGTTGCAAAATGTTTAGCAGCTATTGTTTGACTCTTACCTTATTGAGTACTATCATTACTAGCAAATCAACTAATGTAATGGTATTATGTCAATTAGGATCCTAGCATTAAGAAAAATCTATGGTTTATGTGTGTAGCAACTGGCATTTTCGGGGTAATACTTGTTCATAAAACTCGAAACTATTTGCGACAAACGGTAAATTTCCAAACCAATTATTTTATTAGAAAATACAAATTATTTCTTTTCTGACATTTATTGATGATTAAAATTTAAAAACGAGAGGTATCTCATCTTTCCTGAAAAGCAACACCGCACGCGTACCGACACTGCATTAGAAATGGTTGAAATTCGATAATTATTTTTGGATTCAATAAATTTATTTTTATATTATAAAAACATTCCCAAAAATTTATTTCTCGCATTTTTGCCAAACCGGGGTACCACGATTTCACTTTAGCTCAACGGGATATGGGGCACATAATACTACTTTACAAACATAGATATATTTTCTTTCTTCTTTCTCTTCTTCCCAAATCAAATCACGAGATCATATAAAAATCTTCAAGGTGAAAATGATTTTTGGTAAATCTATCTCCTCACAAGACTACCACCATGGAAAGAGAGTCAAGCGTTCCTCCTTCTTCCCTATTTATTGTTGTCAAACTCCAAGAGCTCCACACAAACTTCATTTTCAATTTATTCAAAAAAAAACAATATCTCTAAGGGTTTGATTTGTAGCTTTCTCGGATTTGTGTGGGTTAATTAGTATTTGGGTCTTTCTTCTTCTTGGTATCCTTTCAATCGAATCACTCACACCCCTAGTAAGGATTTTCTTAATTTCCTTATACTTTGCCGTGTGACGGAGCCGTCCACTATCACAATTTGACATATTCGTTTCGGACTACTATTTGTTGAGGTGACTTCTCGTAGCCCCACTTTTTACGTATTTTTTTTTGGGCGGAAATGATACTCAAATGTTTCTAAATTCTTTTATGTTTTGATCTATTGTTTTCATATTTTGTAAAAATATGTGCGTTTTGATTACTCGTTGAAGATATAAGGAGTGTGCTGTTTAGTTTATGCGCAACTGCTAACTCGTTGAAGATATAAGGAGTGTGTTGTTCAGTTTTGAGCAGACAGTAACCAAAGGATATGAGATATCTAAGGAAGGCGTGTATTGTATTTTCCAGATAAGGTTTTTGAGGTTTGTGGCGATTTGCTGTTCGTTTATAACAAGAGAATGAAAGGGACGAATTTGGTTTTTGTATGGTGGCTGCTACCTAACAATTTGGTTGTGAAGAGGGTATGACTGTACAAAATGAGTAGAAATATTAAGGATGTGTGACTAGGGATATCATTTTGGATTATCATTGGACTACTCTTGGGCTTATTCGAAAATTATGGGGTGTAGTGGAATTGGGCTCCGAAATTTACTTAATTTTAATTATTTATTTATCTCTAATCTATACTAGTTATGATGGAGGAAGACACTTCTATCCTATTTATTTTTTTAAGATCACCATAAATAGAATTTTAAGCAAATACTACTTTATAAGCATTATTTACAAGTATCTAAAGCACACATAAAACTAAAAACACGCTACTCATATAATACAATTAATACACTATTAAAAACACCTATGCATCCAAAAATACAACTTTTTAACCACAAAGTACAATATTAATGCAGGATTTCCGACCAGGATTTAAATTTATAAGGTCTCATCTACCTAAGGTCTACCTATTGCACTAACTAGTAGTGAACCCGTTCGTGCGTAGTATAGAAGGTGGTAAAGCCAAGGTCGTTCCCAAGAGCTA
Organism: Chrysanthemum lavandulifolium; assembly: GCA_022545495.1. Classification (NCBI taxonomy): domain Eukaryota; kingdom Viridiplantae; phylum Streptophyta; class Magnoliopsida; order Asterales; family Asteraceae; genus Chrysanthemum; species Chrysanthemum lavandulifolium. The sequence goes on along the minus strand of CM040240.1, from coordinate 241,914 downwards.
TGTAGTTTTGGATTCTATTTAAGTCTAGTGTCACGGTTTTTAAAGAGATTTATGATGAAAGATTAATTAAACTAATAAACAAGAAATAAAACGGGTAAATTAAACGAGGTTGTGAACAATAGAAAGAAAGTGTGCTAACCTAATTATTCATTCTAGGGGTGAGCAAACGGACAGGATGGACCGGACTGAACCGAAACCGACCGGACCGATGGACCGGCAGTCCAGTCTTGGTTTAGGGTTTTTTCCGGATTTGGTCTCGGTCCGGTCCGGTTTTCGACCGATGAGCACCCCTAATTCATCCTATCATGTTATGTCTATGTTTTCTAATTACTTCCTATCGCTTCAAGTGGGGGTTCAATTCACTAGACTCCTTTGGTCAATTCGTCAAAGCCTATTAGACAAAGGTTCCTACCCGGAGTCAAAGACTTACCCTTTGGGGTGACGGGGATCTCTAGCAACCTAAACTAAGTCATTAAATACCCTACATGCAAGATTCGAAACAATGTGTGCCCGGGCGCTAGCATCTTAGATACACATCCCTAACTTCTTAAGTTCCTCCTTCCGAACGGTGATCCTTTGATCAATTCGCACAAGAGGATTGATAGTCCTTTGGTCAATTTGGTCAATATTCACCAACCCTCTCTACGTACTTCCCTAGGGTCTTTTGGTTAATTCTCATAAGCAAGTAAATACGACCGCAACTTAAAACTACCGAAGCTAGGATAACTACCAACAAACTATGCATGCATACACTAGAAGAAATAACAGAAGTGCGAAAACATAAACAAAACAATCAAGTAATCATAACTAGGCTAGCATCAAAGGTGCCTAGCCAAACATACAGTAAATTGTACCAACAAAAATGAATAAAACATGAATTGAAATGAACATATTGTTTGATACAAATTACTTGATGTAGAACTAATAAAGACGTTGATTGCAAGTGAATACTCCCTTGAAAGATGGCTAGGAACTGCTGAAAATTGCCCTGGAGTGGTGCCCTAGTCGACCCCTAGGAGAGGGGGAAAAGAGATACTTGAAAATGCAGATTTAGGGTTGTATTCATAGGCCCCGAAAAATTTATGACGTAACTTTAAGTGCGAATTACGCTGTAACTTATTTTAGTAAGCAAAATATTTTCCAATCGCCGTAACTTTCGATTCGGTAAACTTCAATTACGGCGTAGAAACCAATCTTGTACTTTTTATTAGCTTTCCATTTATTTAAAATTTCATAAGCATATCCGCATTTAACCCTTCATCGTCCTTGCTACATTTATCTTTAGTCCTCGTAGTAATTAGACTTATTATTATTTAGTCACTTTTAGCTTCTGGACTTCAACTCCTTCGCACCCAACTAATTAATTACGGCGTAACTAAATCACTGGGTTACATTGTAATTATTCGTCCGCCTATACTTATCCATTCCATAATTCTCTCTACGGCGTACTAATTTACCATGTTACGCCGTAATCTTCACAAATATTAATTTCGCCGTAACCTTAAGAGTTGGTTACGCCGTAAATCTTCTCGATACCGTATTTACGCCGTAACATTGTTAATTAGTTACGGTGTAGTCTTATACATAATTCTTAGTCTATCGTAGTGTGGGTTACAACGTAGTCAATCGTGCCAATTACGTCGTAACCTTCTTCAAAAAAAATATATTTTTGCATATGTAGGCCTTTTCTTTTATCGTTTCCGCTCCAATGCCTCATTTATCCTGAAATATAAATATGAACGAATACGAATGAATTAAGTACCATCTTTATATAAATGAGGCAATAAACACGGGAATTTGATATGTAAAATATCAGGTAATTTGATGTTATCAAATATCCCCCCACTTGAACTCTACTTGCCCTCAAGTAGACCTTTAAATAATTTCTAAAAAGATATCTCCCAAGAAGTCTTGGAAGATATGAGTTTAAAAATCACCTAAGCTAGAAAATTCCAAACCGAGCACCTCACGAAAAGGGAATTGAAATCACACTCTCTTTCACTATTCTACGTGTCTATTTGGGTGATCACTCAACTGCTCAGTCATGATGAGCATTCTATCATAGACTTGGAAAATATACTAATCTCCACCACTAGAGTCTATAGATGCAGTTATTCTAAAAGGCAATGGGTTGACACAGCATAAAGGCTTACGAGGTTATTTTGTCATTACTAACGAGTTACGGAAAAGGCAACAAAGACCATTGATACATGACCAAATCCATAGCCAAGACACCAATGACTGCTCACTCCCTCACCTAAACTTGATTCATGGCCAAGGGTAGGATTAAACATGGGGAAACATTTGAATGGGTGTCAAATAAAAAGACACGAAACAAATAGTTTCCTAAGTACATAGTCGCCCCACTACTAGTCGCATTCAATCCCAAAGAAAAAACCGAGGGTCAAGAGTCAATGGGTCTTCGATTCATGACCAAGGGTAGGATAAGACATGGGGAAACATTTAAATGGGTGTAAAATAAAAAGACACGAAACAAATAGTTTCCTAAGTACACAGTCGCCCCACCACTAGTCGCATTCAATCCCATAGCAAAAACCGAGGGCCAAGAGTCAAGGGGTCTTCAATACACGAGTCAATACATATAAGATAAAGCGTAGTGCCTTATAATCTCCACAAATTAGGCAAATAAGATGCATTAGCTTGGTCTTCATTATCAATGAAAAAAATATGTGCTCTAAAATTTTTTAAAATCTGGGTAAAATAAGCACACATTTGACCAAAAACCATATAATCTAACATTTCTATCTCCCTTCCCCCCACTTGAGATGTACAATGCCCTCAGTGTACAAATTGAAACTTTAAATAGAAAGGAGAGATAAAAATGCACGGGCTAAGCTGTGCATGGCGGGAATACATACCACAATACTACATGACACATAAGATGATTTATACCATCAGCTATAAACAACTTAATAAACAAACTCTTGCTTGCATTTTATTTTTCTTTCTTTTCTCTCTCTTTTTTTTACTTCACTTTTTTTTTTGATGCAAGACAAGGTATACATGAATAAAAACGATAGGGCATCCCCCCACTTGAGATCAACTATCATCTAGACCCGATCTTCTTCCAAAACCCGTTATTCAAAACCTACGACTTCTACCAGTGGAACCAAAATTGACTAACAACGCCTGGACAATGGACATAAGGAAACTACAGGGTAGGCTAGGCGATAGGTGTAACGAAACAACATATATTGGGTGAATCAAAATGAAAAAAATGGCTCAGATGGGTTTACTAGGGGTATCTCTCACTAATAATGAGTGCAACAAAAGGGGTTTAATAGGGGGATTGATTTATCGATGTGAAAAGTCAATATGCACAATACATAAATGGATGGGCTATTTGGGGTTAATCCTAAAATTGCCTTATTTCCTAGCTGCACCAATCACACCAAGTTACCTTAGTGCAATGCTCATTATAATGGTCTCGAAAAGATATGCAATGCCAAGTTCTAAAGTCTACTACAGCCACCGTCACACTCATTTTTATGGTATTTGTATAAGGGGAAAATGGAAAGGCTTATCCTCACTCAATGTAAATATTGGGTAGGTGTTCTCAAAAAAGATTAGTCTAGTTAAGTAATGAAAAACATGTCAAAGTTTTACAAATGAAACACTTTTCATTAAAAACTAGAATAATAAATGCAAGTAAAATCAGGTGGGTGTCTATCTCTAATCCCTTCCCCCCACTTGGTCACACTAAGCATAATGAGTAAAATAAGAAGAGTTATAAATGGAACAAGAAAACTCCCCTGGATTTGCTCGGAATGATCGAATACACACGTGCAACCGTGTCTCGCCTTGAAATCCATGAGCAAACTATAATTAACCTGAATTCACTTAAGAGAACCAAATGCATCATACTAGAAAAACAAAAAGTATAAAAAATGGAAATCCTAACTCACTTTCGTAGACGGTTGCCTTTAGTGTATGCAACAAGCCTTTCAAACCACTCAGTGTCCAGAGTGAACGAGTGAAGTCTCGTGAGGGCTTACAGTGAACATACCCACAAAGTTCATTTAGAACTACTACAAGATTATGGTGTGTAAGTTTAAAATAAAATTTTGGTTACAGGAGAGGTTACGACGTAATCACATAAGTGAGTTACGTCATAATTAGTTAAAACCTGGAGACCTTCGATACTGGAGGAGGGTTACGGTGTAACCTTAGATTTTGGTTATGCCGTAACAACTGCTTAAAATGGAAATTCCATACTGGTTCCAATCTTTGGTGAGCTTAAACGCCATCCTCCTTACTCCATTTCCGGAAAAATATAAATACAAACATACCAAACCCAACTATACTAATCAAATGGAAAAGAAAAGATATGCATGGGGTGCCTCCCACGAAGCGCTTGTTTTTGTTCGAGTCACGAGCTTGACTCCACCCTCATTTACTAAGTAAAAGGGTGTCCATCCCCTCACTTGTAATCTAGTGTGGGTGTAAATAGCAGTAAACACCGTGAGTGTGTGAATTCGCTATCGGATAGGGAGATGATGAATGAAAGTTATACCTTGAAGGAGATGTCATTTCCCTCTTTACCTTACCCGAATTAGTTGATGCCTTGAAGGATTTCAATACTCCGTGTTGTGATCGATTTATTGGCTTCCATGCCTCATTTTCCTCCTTGTTATTCATGGTAGAGTCAATGATTTTGCCTCCTAATTCCTTCTCAAGCTCAACCAAACTTGGTTCAGTATCCGGTGCAACATAACCATCATCGGGCAGTGTGATACGCATGGTTTATGAGGTTAACGGTTGTTCTATGTCATCTACCATTTTTGCAACCTGTATGGGAAAACTAGAAAGATAGTTAATAGGCATTAAAGAAGAGTTAGAAGTGTTACCATTCTGTGTTGTAGTTGATTCCACATTAGCTTGTAGAATTGCTTTATCACCTTGTAAGCTCCTCGCTTCCATCTTCTTCAATTGATCTTTATTTGTTTCTTCTTTTCTTACAACCTTCAAACGTCCTGGAAATAGGATAGGTGGTACATATGGTCTGACATTAAGTAAATCACGAGGAATCGGTTCCTCGTTGACTTCTTTCATCTTTCCCATTTTTGCATTGGCTTTTTAAACCGCATTCTTTTTACTTTCCAGGACCTTTTGGTTTAATTCTTCAAGCTTAGGCTCCAAACTTTTCCTCTTAGTGTCGATCTTCTTTAAATTCAAGTTCGTGCCCTCCTTGAATTTCGTAATCCATTCGTCATTCGAGTCGTGCATCCTTTTTAAATTATCACAATATTTATTGATGGTTTCCTCCAATGACTCTATATACCTGACCTGCTCATATTCTTTGCATTCTTCTCAGAAAGAATGCTCTTGTATAGCATGAATGTATTCCTTAACCTTTTTCATATCACATCCAAGTTTATCAACTCTTTTGGTGATATCACCAATGTCATCCAAGCTATTGCTAGTTGTGGCCCAAGTTGTTTCTCCATCGTATCAATTTCGTGAATGGTCTGCCATCTTTTGAATTGACCTAAGGCCTTGTGCTGGTGGCATCATAGGGATCGGCCCTTGAGAGTCGAGCATTTGCCGGGAAGAGATGTTTAAACAATTGTAGAAAATAAGGACCATCTGATGGTTGGTGAGATCATGCGTTGGGCATCTATAAAGAAGGTCATTATATCTTTCCCAAGCTTCATCTAGCGTTTCATCAACCTTCTGTTTGAAACTCCTTTTTTCTTCCATCTTCTTGGCAATCTTCGAAGGAGGACAATATTTCCGAATAAATGCTTTCTATAGAAGATTTCATGTATTGATTGACCCAACAAGAAGCCTGTACATCCATCTTCTGGCTGCACCAATGAATGTAATCGGAAACACTCTAAGCATTAATGCATCTTGAGTGACTCTTGGAGCGTGGAAAAGATTTCCGATCTCTAATACTCTTAGCACTTGCAGGTGGGCATCTTCATCATCAGTTCCCGCGAAAAGCTTGTGTCTGAGCTCCTTCATAAACTGGCTTCTGATCTCAAAGCTTATATTATTACTGATTTTGGGACTTACCCCGCCCGGTCTTTGGTTACCTTGACTCAAAGCTATGTATTCCTCTATAGTGAGCATGTCAAAATCTAAATTTCCAATATCCTAAAATTTCAAAAACAAACAAAAACATAAAAGAAAGGAAAAAGAAAACTTAAAAAAAAAATAAAAGAAAATAAAACTATAAAAGAAAAACTTAAATTAAAATCCAAAATAGCTCCCCGGCAGCAGCGCCAAAATTCTAATGCAGGATTTCCGACCAGGATTTAAATTTATAAGGTCTCGTCTATCTAAAGTCTACCTATTGCACTAACGAGCAGTGAACCCGGTCATGTGTAGTATAGAAGGTGGTAAAGCCGAGGTCGTTCCCAAAATCTATGTATCTTTGGATTCTATTTAAGTCTAGTGTCACGTTTTTAAAGAGATTTATGATGAAAGATTAATTAAACTAATAAACAAGAAATAAAACGCGTAAATTAAACGAGGCTGTGAACGAAAGAGAGAAAGTGTGCTAACCTAATTATTCATCCTATCATGTTATGTCTATGTTTTTTAATTACTTCCTATCGTTTCAAGTGGGGGTTCAATTCACTAGAATCCTTTGGTCAATTCGTCATAGTCTTTTAGATAAAGGTTCCTACCCGAAGTCAAAGGCTTACCCTTTGGGGTGACGAAGATCTCTAGCAACCTAAGCTAAGTCATTAAGTACCCTACATGCAAGATTCGAAACAATGTGTGCCCGAGCGCTAGCATCTTAGACACACATCCCAAACTCCTTAAGTTCCTCCTTCCGAACGATGATCCTTTGGTCAATTCACTCAAGAGGGGTTGATAGTCATTTGGTCAATTCTTACCAACCCTCTCTACCTACTTCCCTAGGGTCCTTTGGTTAATTCTCCTAAGCATTTGGTTAATTTTCCTAGGAGGTGAATGGGGTTCTATGGGTACATCAATGATCGTAGCCGGAACACTAGAGGGTGGTTTACCTAGAGGTATTCCGTTTTCTATTATTCCGCTTACAAGATAAGATAGCATTAGCCACACATTTATCATGACAACCAGAAAACATGCTTTTACGACAACCAACACAAGAAGCTTCAAACATAACATTTAAAGTACTTAAAGATTCAACATTCGTTACATCACTTTTTCCATTACATTTGTCGACGCAATATCTAAAGTGGGTGCAACTTGAGTCTTATTCAAAGTCCTAAGGTGTTCTTCTACTTGAGGTCTTTATTGTTCTTTTCACGCCGCAACTTCCTATTCTTCCTTGTGGTGCTCTTAAGGCGTGAAGTGCTAGCATTGGGAAAAGAGACAACTATTCTGCTTTCAGAGAGGGAAGCACATTAGTTTCTTGTGATGTGTCATTAGGCGCCTAAGAATTCACAGTGCGATTACGTTTGGTTACTATTCCTATCTTTCTTGAGTTTCACCAACTCGCTTTTAGATCATGGATAGTGTGTAACAAATCTAGATTTTCATAGCGAGTGTTTCCATTTTGCCGTAAAACATCTTTGGTATATGCAAGATGATCATCAACATCTTTTGACGCTTGAGCACGAGTCTTTTTGAGCAAATCAAATACGACACCATATTCCATTTTGACTTTTGAAATTTCTTGTTCATATTTTGAAATTTGACACTTCAAAGACACGTATTCATGATCCAGTTGCTCAAGTTTTGGATTAAGAGTTTTTGTATGCAACTGGTTGATTTTGTTTTGCAAAACGAGTTCTCGATTATGACAATCTTTTTGACACCATTGAAGATGATGTTTTGCATTTGAAAGCTCGTTTAACAATCGCTCATTTTCAACTTTTAAAGACTTGATTTGTGACATATTATCGGTATTCTCAACATTTTCAATGAGAATCAAACGATATAATCAAATATATGCACAAGATGTAGTAACACAACATTTATGGTATCATCACGAGATAACATCTTCCAAGAGTCGATCAACATCTTTTCTTAACATTTTCTTTTTATGTTTTGTATTTGAAATCGATGTTTCATTTTCTTGGCTTGTTTTCATAAGTCCAAGCTCCTTGTGAAAATCCCTTTCCCAATATATTGCACACATTTTCAAATTTCGGACATGAGGTAAAATTCTTTTCGAAAAATATCTCTTTGTTCTCGCGCGTGAGGCGATTGAAAATGTTCAACTTTTATTTCAGAATTGATTTCAATTTCACGTTCCAAAAGTTAGATGTCCGAAATGAATGTTTCAAAATATTTAAGAATTTGACGTCGTTCGTGTAACACCCCAACCCGAGACGGGTAAAAAGGCCACATTATGGTGTCATACAAAGCATAAAGTTACGCATGCGGAAGTCTTATCATAAATAAAATCAGTCATGAACATCACAACCTCATAGTGATAAAACAACCAAAATCCAAATGAAACATAAAGGAAATACAAGTCCAAGAATCATAATCCGAAATCACAAATCAAAACATAAGTCCATAAGAAACATCAACACTGGGTGGTCTCTAAGTCAAATCTCTCACTCTTTCCCGTTTCCCTGCTTAGTACCTGCTGTCATGAAAAGAAAAGGAGACGGTTGAGTTTAAAAAGCCCAATGAACATATATATATAGAAACTGATAATAATCATAAGCATAAATGACAGAATGGAAGCATAATATCAAATGAGTGTCAATAGTCAAATCAAAATAAATAGGAGAGCATAAGCAATGAAGGATCAAGTCAAAATGAGAACATAATGAGATACCAAATCAGAAGGTGTACAACATGCCACATGGAGAACACAACAAACATACGAATACATAATCCAATGAAGTATAATGAATTAGAAATGAAAGATGCCCACGAGCAAATAATCCTATGCGTCCAGCATGCCACATGAAGGACACTACTTACAAAAGGGTTCAGGGAGGGGAGACCTCACAAGTACCAAAGTGCGATAGGGGGTGCAAGGCACGCACAGCCCAAACGCCGAAGTCATACAAATCACATCAAATCATAATTCTAGGATGCATCCATACGCCCCCCAAACATACAAAAGGAAATATGTACATCGTTAGCTAGACAGGTATACACATGCAAATAAGGCGCCACAAATCACAAATCATATCATATCAAATCATAATGGGGACGCCGGGGACTAATCACACCGCCCCAGATAGTGTCATGCCATTGGTGCCATCAATGACATGGCCATGGTACCTCCATGGCTAGTTGGCTCGTAACAAAGGGGCAGAACGTTCAAATCATAATCATATCTAAATCATACTGAATCATAAGCATATAAATCATAGCAACTGAATCATATCATAACACATCATATCGAAGTCAAACGAATCATATCGAAGAATCATAGTATACGAATCAAATCAGAAAGCAACCAAAGGATCATCATAGAGGAATCATAGCAAAGGATCATATCAAAGAATCAGAACAAAAATATCCCTACTGAAAAGGGAAAGAATATATGTACCTTAGCACAGCAAATCAAACACTCAAACGCACAAAGAATAAGCTAACCCCTCCTTCGCGGATCTACATAACAATGATTTAAGTTTTAGAAAAGTATTTTATATTCGTCATTGTTCATATTAAGATTTCATTCTATTTTTAGAAACTTTTCGTTTTTAGTAACTTTCCGAATTAAGTAACTTTCATATTTAGTAAGCTTCCTAAATTAGTAGCTTTAAGGTTCATATCCTTAATTAGTCAACATAGAGTTAAATGTAATAACTTATAATAATTGAGGGTTTAAAGTGTAACTTATTAAATTTTAGGGTTTATTTAGACTAATAACTAAATATTAAACATTTTATAATATTTCTATTATAGTCTAAGGTGTAAAGTGCCAATTTAATATAGATCAAGGTTTGCATGTAATAACTATTAAAGGCGAAGGTTCAAAGTGAAAAATATCAAATCCTTAACATATAGCCATAATAAAAATCATGCGTACAGTATGCCATACATTTCTTCTTATACCATGGCATGTCGATTTCGAGCTTGCTCGCGGTTCAAACGGCTTACCGACACAACTATATAAACACTTATAATGACTAACACCCGACTATATTTCCCCGAGACACTTCCAACATGCCGAAAAACTTACTCACAAATCCCGCGAACACCCTCGAAAGTACCTCATTTGGTCCATGCACAAACGACTCCAAATATGCAGGTTTCATACGTAATATATATGTGTACACTAAATTATTTAGATCCTTTTCTAGGCATCATTATATACGTATAACCCATGACACTCAAAATGGTTTGACTCTAGTATTCTGTATACAACACACACACACACCTAAATCTTTATCGCACCAAACACAAAACAAAAGCCTAGTTAATACTTCAACTCTTCTAACCATGCATGCAAACCCACACCTGTTTTGATTCAGATTCACAACCTGACATGGCCGATTATTTTAGATCCTATACAAGTTTCTTTAGGTATTTTACATGTACTTTATATGACACATTTAGAAGCACAACAATATAGTAGTTCGACATATATACAAACGTGTACGAAAGTATCAACAACAGCAAGTAAACAGAAGAAATTTTATTCAAACCTAAGCCTCAATAGTCGGCTTAGATTATATCAACAATAGTATCCAAAATGTTACAAGATTAGATTAATGTCAATGAGACAATAATCATACAAATACAAAGAAGAGACAAGATCAGTGAAATGATCAAAGAGAATAGAAGTGTGAGACAATGATCGCACACACAAGTGTTTCTAACCCTAGATTAAGGGACTTATTAAATAGGAGATAAAGATACACTAAGACCCTCTAACGGCTATAAAGACTCATCAAGATAAACAAGAAAAGCTTCAGCAGAAATGAACGTCTTGGAACTTTAAACCATTTATGCTTTGTCCATGATTAACCCTGTAATAGTCCCGCAATGATCATAACTTGAAAGCCATTAGCAATTGATAGAGTGACATGTTTGCCCGATTAATACCCCAAAATTTAACATTCCCCTTAATCGATGGGCAAACATATCAAACAATATCAATTTTCACACAAATATTTATCTTGATAAACAGAGGAGGTTCATTGTAAGTATGTATGCAGTTTGGTTTGAAGAGCCAATCTTTTGGCACTTATAACACCTCTTGCAATTTTTCCCCGATGAAGTGAACATCAATTTCAAAGTGTTTTGATCTTTCATGGAAAGCAGTGATTGACAAAGTTGTAAAGCGATTTGTTATCACAAAAAGATTAATGAGAGATTGATATCAAATTTTAGATCTTTTAAGATTTTTGGATCCATATGATTTCACAGCAAGCAGAGACATAGATCTATACTCGCTTACGTGGAAGATTTTGAAAGAGTATTTTGTTTTTACTTTTCCATGAGATCAAACAATCATTAAAGAAAACACAATAACTGTGTGATGATTTTCGGTTTTCTTGCATTTGGCCCAATCTGCATCACTATATCCTTCAAGATGATTTTCGAGTTGCTAAAATTGTACCTTAGACCTTTTCACGGAGCTCCTTTTAGATATCTCGTAACATTGAGGCACCTTCTAGATGAGATTTAAGAGGAGAATTCATATATTATGCAGACAATGAACTAAGTATGAGATGTCGGGGTCTTGTATGGGTGAGATAGATAAGTTTCCCAAGTAACTTCCGATAACCAATGATTTTGACAAGTAAGGGATCATCGGCGGTGGAAATGTATGGAAGGACGAGTTGGGTTCCATAGGAGTGGACAAGTTTGCACCCAAGAAGACCAAATTCTTTGAGGAGTTCAAGACAAGATTTTCTTTGGGAGAGACAAATGTCATTCCAGTTTTAAAACCTCAATACCAAGAAAGTATTTTAATTTTCCCAAGTCTTTGATATGAAATTTTGATTTTAGAAACTCTTTGAATAGGTTTATCTCATCAATACGGTTTCCAGTGAGGACTATATCATCCACATAAACAAGCGAGCAATAAACATGTTATTCTCTGTTTTGGTGAACAAAGAATGATCATTGATGATTGAGCAAAATTATTTTCCTTTAAAACAACGACAAGTTTTCATTCCATTTCTAGGAGCTTGTTTTAGGCCATATAGGGACTTGACAAGTTTGCAAACTTTATTTTATTGTTCTCATTACAGAACCCTTAGGGATGGTCATATAGATATCCTCATCAAGATCTCCATACAAGAAAGCATTGTTAACATCAAGTTGGAAAAGATGCCATTTGTTTTCACAGGCTAAAGCAATAAGACATCTAACGATAGACATTTTCACAACAGGAGAAAAAGTTTCATCATAGTCTATTCCTTCCTTTGATTATAACCTTTAACAACTAATCTAGCCTTGTATCTATCAACTTCACCATTGGCTTTATATTTGATTTTAAAGATCCATTTGTAGCCAATGGGAGTTCTATTAGTGGGAGATCGGTTATATCCCAAGCATGATTTTCATTTAAGGCCTCAATTTCGAGTTCATAGCATCAACCCAATTACTATCAAGGATAGCTTCTTCATAACAGGTAGGTTCAATACTTTTATTAAGACTAGAAGCAAAGAAGTAATTATCTTTGTTTAAATTAGAATAATTAACAACCTTTTCAACACCATATTTGACTTTCCCTTCTACAATAAAATCATTAAGATTACTGGGCAACTTAGAAACTACGGTTGACCTTCTAGCGATGGTGGTGGCAAGCCTCTTTCTTGTTCGAGTTCGATTTGAATCGATGATGTATCAGCAGAATCGAAGATGCATCATCGGGATGTGATTCATGTGATATGGTGCCCTCGGGGTGTGTATTGTCATCTATAGATGTTGCAAGAGTTCATCATCCTAGGATGACTCAACACTTGTGTCATCATCATAGGATGTCACTCTCCTTCATCATTGGGACTTGTTTGTGAGTCAAAGAAATTTTTATGATTTAAATCTTTAGGCACATACGTTTCAACAAAAGGTTTTGACAAAGTATTTTCATTTGAAGGAAAACAGTTTCATAAAATTTGACATCTACGGAATAGAAGATATTTTTGTTTCTAAGCTCAAAAGTTTATAACCTTTTTCTCATTTGAATAACCAATAAAGACACTTTTCTCGGACCTACTACCAAATTTATCGAGATGTTGAGAATGGTGGCATAGCATAAGCGACCAAAGACTCTAAGGAGAGAGAGTGAAGGGTCATGCCCATACACAGAGGGAGAAGGGGACTTGCGGATAGGCGAAGAGGGTAACTTTGTTTATGACATAGGCGACATTTAGAACACATTCGAAGCCAAAGATATAAAGGTAATTCCCCACGAAACATAAGGGATCTAGCTACATTAAGGAGATGCCTATGTTTCCTTTCTCGCAATACCATTTTGTTGTGGTGTATAAACACAAGAGGTTTGATGTAGAATTCATTTTTCATGAAAGAAGTGTTGAAGTTTATTATTAACAAATTTTGTCCCATTATCACTTCTGAAAGTCTTAACATTATGTTCAAATTGATTTGATATCATATGAGTAAAATTAACCATGGAAATATAAACATCATCCTTTCCCTTAAGCATATAAATCCACACTGCCCTAGAATAGTGATCAACAATAGTTAAAAAATATTTGTAACCATCTCTACTAGTGACTTTATATGGTCCCCATACATCTAGATGAACAAGTTGACCAATTTTAGTTGACTTATGTTCACTTAGAGGGAATGGTTCCCGGTTTGTTTAGCCTTGTTGCAAGTATCACAAGATGGTAAAATTCGGATGAGCTATCAAGTTTAAGGGTGGATTTAAGGATATGAAGGACTTGGTCAGGAGGGATGACCAAGTCTTTGATCCGAGATTTATAGAAACATGACAAAGAAATGCGGTTATTAAGTAATCTTACATGTAGAATCAATATCAAACATATATAACCCATTGCATTGTTTACCAATCCCACAATCCTTTTTGATGTAAATCAGTATATAGCAATTAGATTCATTAAACCCAACAAACATCTTATTGTCTCTAGCAATCTTATGAGCAGACATGAGACTAACATTGTACTCAGAACAACGAACATCAAAAGAGTTAGGTCTTTATTGACTTTTAAGTCACCAATTTTAGTGATTAGAACTGAGTACCATTGGGATGTCAGCAGTTAGACCAAGATTTGAAATGTCAACAACATTAATTAAAAATTTGGCAAATACAATCATGTCTTGATTTGCACGAGTCAACAATCCAACCAAGGCCGATGTTTCAGATAAAGTTTTTGTGTTGTTGTTGAAAAATTTGTTGAAGTTTATGTTAAACTTAACACTGCCATTAAAGAAGGTTCACGAAAATTTTACCGCCATGTTAGCATTAGCGAGAAGACACATTGTTGTCATTAAGAAGACTCATAAGTGCGGAGAGTCATTCATTAGACAAAGAGGCAGGAGAGTTGCTAGCACTATTATCGGTGTTACGATTAGTATCGTGAAACATTATTCTTGCTAAAGGGTTTAAATTAAAATTCCTTTTGACATATCCGGCGGGATAACCAACGGATCATAACATCTATCAATAGTGTGACCAAGTTTTTGCAGTTAGTACATTTGAGATTCATGTTTGGTCCTCTGTTGTTTGAGTATTACCGACATTAAAACCGAACTTTTAAAATTGTTGTTGTTAAATCCTTTTTGTTATCAAAAATTTTCCACCATCGAAGTTTTGCATCAAAAGTCGTAGCATTGGGTTTAGCGAGCTATTCCCGGATGAAACATTTTGTGAGATTCCTCTCCGAGACAACAGAGAAAGCGGTTTGACATTAGGAAAAGGATCTCTGGTTAAAATATTGCTTCGATGGGAACATAGGAGTCATCAAGACCCATAAGAAATTGCATTAACTTGATTAGGCGATTGTGGTTTTCAAAATGTTTCTTGACCTCACAAGTGCAAAGAGGCAAGCTAATCATACAATCAAATTGTTTCCATAAAGAGTTAAGGTTGTTATAATAATCGCAAGAGAGGACCCACTTTGACTAAGAGAGTTTATATTTTATGCAAATTGAAGATAATTTGAACCATCAACCTTATCATAGGTATCTTTAAGATCATTCCACATTTCATAAGCGGTTTAGCATATATAGCACCAAAGAAATAGTTCGGGGCTGAGAGGTTAAGAATCCAAGTAACACATAGAGTTACGGTATCCATTGATTAGCAAGACTAGGGTTGAATCATCTCTTATGCAAGTACCATCAATAAACCACAACTTATTATGGTTCCTCAAGGCAAAGGTCATGGCCATATTCCATATTTTGTAATTTTCGGTTCGGTGAGTTTGATAGTAATAATGGGAGTACCATTTGTGTTATTGGGGTGTAAATACAAAGCATCACCAAAGGATAAGCTTTTCTCGATTGGAAGAACCACCACCACCAATATTATCATCACCAATAGCCATAATACAAACAATAAGGCAGACATATATAATAAGATAGACAAAAACACAGATGAAATAAAAACAAGAAGCGAGATGAGCGGATAAAGAAATAAATAAGACTTTGTAATTAAGAAACAACAAGCACCAAGCACATGAACTGGGGTGGCGAGATCAAGATGTTAGTTTACCGTTTGCACCACAAAGACTTAAGTCTTGTTTGTTTGAAGAAGATATTAGACTTAGACTTATAGAGCAATATGCGATTGGAAAGAATAAATCACGGTATTAAATAACCGGTGATTATGCCAATAGCAATAACCACAGACCACCAAGTTGTTCTTTGAAGAGATGTCTCCAAGTTTCACAAAGAAACCCTTGGATGTAGAATCAATAATGATTATGAGCACGAGGCTCGATACCATGTACGAAAGTATCAACAAAAGCAAGTAAACAGAAGAACTTTTATTCAAACCTAAACCTCAATAGTCGGCTTAGATTATATCAACAATAGTATCCAAAATGTTACAAGATTAGATTAATGTCAATGAGACAATAATCATACAAATACAAAGAAGAAACAAGATCAGTGAAATGATTAAAAAGAAGAGAAGAGTGTGAGACAATGACTGCACACACAAGTGTTTCTAACCCTAGATTAAGGGACTTATTGAATAGGAGATAAAGATACACTAAGACCCTCTAATGACTATAAAAGACTCATCGTGAGAAACAAGAAAAGCTTCGAGAAATGAAGGTCTTGGAACTTTAAACCATTTATGCTTTGTCCATGATTAACCCACGTAATAGTCCTGCAATGATCATAACTTGAAAGCCATTAGCAATTGATAGAGTGACATGTTTGCCACAGATTAATACCCCAAAATTTAACAAAACGTATGACCTCATGGTTCCATGTGAGAGGTCTTTAGTTGATTAGAATATGCATCCTACCATTTCATTCATACCTTTTGTCATGTACCAATATTATGTGCATGCTTATGCACAAGTTGAAAAGAACACGAGTGAGGAGAAGAAGAATACCGAATGGGCTTACAGAATTCACAAAGCAATCACCTCTCTTGAACCTGTCCAACGACTACGTCAACCTCGAATATAATACCACCCCTTTTAACCACTTGATGCCTTCAAAAACCCCTTGCTTCACCCAGAATGTATCCCAGCCAAAATAGGGTTGTTTTGTGTGTGATAGTTAGGTTTTTCAAAAGAGAAATGGATAGGTTCAAATGATGGGTGATCGGCCAAAATAAAGGGAGTAGGGGGAAGTCTTTGCCGAATGATAAGGTTTGACCAAATTCAATTCCTATCCAAATTTATTTGAACCCATTTTAACTTTCCATGTTATGTACAAAAAAAAAGAAAAAAAAAACATTCGCCCTATATAAATATTTAAGAACTAGTGATATAAGCCATTTTTACTTACACTTAACTGATTTCTTATCAAATAAATTTTTAAGTTCTAGTTATAATGTTGTAATTTAATTCTTGTTCATGTTTTGTGTTTTCCAATTCTTGAATTAAAGTAGCTCAACTTAGAGTAGGATTTCACATTATTATTTTAGTCACTTATAAACTTAGAGTATTATAGTTAGGGTAATGTTTTTACTTCACTGAGTGAAGGTAAAGGACCATTAATTTGTGCAGTATTGGGTTGGGGACCAACATTAGAAGACTCATAAATAGGCGTGATAACCCAAGGTGTGTTAGAATTATCCTGTTATGCGCCGAAATTTATGGCTTTTGAATAGTTAAATGGTTTGCAATAAACAATATTTCCTAATTTTGACCGACTCTCGTCTTCTGCATCTAATTCCTCCATACGATTATATTCAACAACACTCATAATGGAATCATCAATTACGTATTGATCAGTAAACTTGAGGATTTGGTTTGAATGCTCTATGTGAAAACTTTGGTTTGTAATCGTACGATTCGGTCCATATCCATTTGGATTTTGTTTAAAGTAAACTTTTGAATAGTTGTGATTCACTCACCATGTTTATAAACAACATTTGAAACTCTTTGCTTTTGTTTTGTAAGTGAAAATTTCTTCAAGATAGTCATCTACTTGTTTCCTTGAATGCTTTTGTACTCATGGCTGTTTTTGACAAGTTAACAATCGGACTTGGCTTTTGAGTTTCGAGTGAGAGCATTAGGTTGTTGTTTATGATCATATTTCAGTTGTTCAATTTGAGACAACAAAGCATTCTTGGATGCAACTAGACCACATATCTGTTTTTCCAAAGATTTTTCATTTTGGTAAGATTTAGCAAAAGCGACTTCAAAACCTTTTTCACGTGTCTTTTGTGTTTCAAAAATGTTGAGTTGGAACTTTAAGCATTCATTATCCTTAGTCAACGATTGCAATTTTATCGTTTAATTTCTTATTGATGTCTAGGCACATTTCCATTCGAGATTCTTGGAGTGCGAATTAAGGTCATGAGCTCAATATCTGGATTAGGCGAGTTCGACTTGTTCAGCGTGAGTCTTAACACGATCATTATTTAGATGCTCAAATATAACCACGGAGTCAACTTGATTATTATAATTAACCATAAGGTCATCTTGATCGTCAAATATAACTACGGGATCTATTTGATTATCATCGGAATGAGTTGTGAGCGGCTCATGTTGAACACTCGATCCCGTCGGATGCGGATGTTGGCGGAGATATCGGATCGATAATGAATATAGTTTGATCCGCACGAGACAAGCCGTCGGTGTCATTCATCGGGCTGTGTCACTCATGTGGAGTTCTTGCATGTTTGCCATTAACATCACTCGCATTAGCTGCAAGTCCTCCATGTCATCATCAGAATCTGCATTTGCCATGAAGCTCTGTTCCTTTTTGGTAAGAGTTCCACCAGCTTCATCCTTGAGAGCCAAGAGTAAAGCCTCTTTGTGATAAGTGTTGCCTCTTGTCCTCGGCTTTGGGCATGCATTAGCCAGATGACCCTTCTCATTACAATTATAACAACGAAGACCATTAACCCTAGTCTGAGCATTTCCCTGATCAACCACTTGAGCCCGTTGTTGTGGAGCACCCATGTTATTCCTCCCATTAGCATTAAACCCTTGACCACTACCCATCTGACGAACATTACCACGATTCTGAACTTCAACACGTCCATTGTTAACAACAAACCTAATTCCTTGTGTTTGATGAGGTGCGAATGTGATTGTTGGATTTGTTGGAATATCTCGCCGAAGGCTCTAGCAATCATGACAAACCCTTGTTGCAATGCATCGAAAGCTTCGCATCCTCATTAGCTTGATTGTAAAGTGCTTGATCATTATTCTTGTTGTATGGAACGATTGAGTTTCTTGTGAGGATCATATGGTGTGATCGGCGGTTGGTTGTGGAGGATTTGTGAAGACAGTTTGTAAGGTCGGGGTGAGGATAACAAGTTTGAGCCCACAAAGCAAGTGTTTGATTATCCGAGAGTGAATGCGGCGAGGACTCCACCGATGATCCTTTCTTTGTCAACTTCCTTTTGGTGAGGTTTCAAGTAGTCGTACAACAATCCGTATGTAGCATGATGAAGATTCTTCGCAGCGGATGAAAATAACATACTTTTCCCAATCGGGACCAAGACTACTAAGGAACTTAGTGTTGGCGCAATTCTTGGCATAATGATGTTATGTTTTTCCAACTCATTGATGATGTTTGAGAATCGATGATGATATGACTCTAATGTCTCCTGGTTCAATCATGAAGTGTTCATATGCTAAGTAGATTTTTGATTCCATGTCTTCTTGATTGAGTTATGTTCCTTCCATTAAGAGATGAATGTGCTCCCACATTGCTTTAGCGATCTTCGAGCATCAACACTTGAAGTATCGGATTAGGTAATCCCAAAGGATATATTGCATCAAGTTCATCGGCTTCAAGTGTAGAAGTTGGTCGATAGTAAGTTCATTAAGACCGACAACGTTGGTGATATCATCTCTTGGTGGATTAGCATTCGGATCTCTAGGTACAGTGATAGTAGGCATCTGAAATGGACCTTCAAGGATGACCTTCTTTAAGAACTTTCCATGTGGCTTCTTTAGATCACAAAACCTAAAGAACCTTATCACCCATTAATCGTAATTCCCGGGAGTGAGCATTGGAGGTCTATCAAGTGATCCAGCTTCATGAATGGATTGTTGGCTACTTAAAGCTTCACACATCTTTGCAAACCAAGACGGTTCTTTCATTGCATACTTGGATGTATGCTGATTTTGAAAGTTTGTGTACGATTGTACTTGTAGACTAGGGGGTGGTTGAATCATTTGTGGTTGAATTGCTCCTTGAGGAAATTGTTGTTGAAATTGTTGCATTTGTTGTGGTGATGGTGGAGGATATTGTTGATAGAGTTATTGTTGAGGATACATATGAGGAAAGTAGCTAGAGTATGGTGGTTGAGACATCTTGAAACTTGTGTTGATGATGGATCTTTGTAGTCGAATGAAACAACGTTGATGAAGTAACCTTATGCGTAGAAACCAGCTTAGGCGTAGAAAGTACCTTATGCGTAGAAAACCAACTTACGCGTAACAATAGAGCTTACGCGTAGGAATAGCATATGAGTAGACTTGAGGAAAACTTAGCTTAGGCGTAAACCAAAGGCTTAGTAGTAGAATCCTTATGCGTAAGATTAGCTTATGCGTAAGACAGGCTTAGGCGTAAGAAAATGCTTAGGCAGAAAGCATTCTACGCGTAAGATTTAGCTCATGCGTAAAACTAGGGTTTTGCCCAAAATCCTTTACAGTGTAAAAGATATCCAAAGTCGAAGTGTTTTCAGGCTTATCCAAGCAAGAGAAACATTGAGTAAACCAATAGCACTGAAGATCAAACGATGATGAGCTTACACGTAGACTTTAAAGCTTACGAGTAAAACTAGGGTTTCTTGTCGTAAAAGCACACAACCTTGACCAAAGTCGATTTTAAGCTTAAAATGTTAAGAAACACGATTCTAATGATGAAGAGCTTCAATATCACCAAAATAACACAAAAGTATGAAACTTGATGATCCAAGACACCTTTGCACCTTACGCGTAGAAAGTACGATACGAATCAAAACAAGCTTAAAAACACTTCTACACACGTAAAGTTTCAAACTTGATGCTAAAAACCTAAACTTTAACACAAAATAAATCTTAAAGTACAAGAATCTTGAGTTTTAAAGTGTAAAATTTAGAGTTTTAAAGCGTATGAAAGTTTTTAGAACCGAAACTTACGCGTAGACCAATAAACTTCAAAAAAAATTGTTTCACCCAACTAGATGGCGATTGATACCACTGTTAGGTTCCCATATTTGTAACACAAGTAACAATATGATAGAAATGAAATGAAGTAGAGATCGGTTGCACACAATACACACACACGTTAAGATAATATTGAAAGGACAAGCATAAGTGTAATATGAAAGTGAATAACCAACCTTCTAAGGAAGGTTTACAAGACTATTTACAAGGAAGATGACTAGGGCAACACACCTAGTCTCTTCCACTATTTATTGGGCTTGGGCAAAGGTTATGGGCTTTCTACATAAGTCTTGCCTTAAATACAAACATAAAAGCCTAATTAAGCAACATATTACATGTTAATTACAAACACTTGAAATATAGTTTAGGAGTGATTCCAACAATCATAACTCTGAACTCTCTGATTATGATGATTCATGCGGTCACGCTACTAGAATAAAATAAAATAAAAATAAAAATAAATAAATAAAAATATACAACTTTGATTAGAGAGAAATTGGACAAAAGCGGCATCACAGCGCACGGTCGTCCCTAAGCGTGTGCAACTGTTTATGATTTAATTTTTCCATTTGCGAGGGACACGTGTCATGACAATATTGGTGATATATCAACGACGCAACGCATGCTCTCTAATAGTGCGCTGGTGTTGCATTTTGTAATGTATTGAATTTTAATCTGTTTTACAAATACAATAGGAACAAAATCTACTATGAATCAAGTTGATGAGAAGTTTTTAAACAATTTCTTATCGCGGTTTATGGTTTAGGGTTTCGTTAAAAAGGAAATGGAAGTTCATGTTCCACAGATGTATGGTTTTGTATTGCCGAATTCAATTTATAAAACATCTTGCATAACATTTATAATTCATTAGTTTTGATTTTGACATTTAAATGAAGTTAAACTACCAATAAACCACTATTTTATTTTGTCATGCGTGTGTATTTCATTTCTTACTAGCGAGTATCCCGAATGCGTGGTCATGCACTCTCATGACTATATTTCAATGACGAAGAAATGTTATTCGGTTACATTTTTTTTTTTAAATAATTGTACGAATGAATATATTGGTGTATGTTGTTACAATATTTTGAATTGGTGCTGTTACAATGTTGTGTATTTAATTTCCAGGAAGATAGCTGAATTTTAAAGCTATGTATTGAATTAATAGCAAAATTAATACAATTAATAGCATGATTAATACAGTTTTTATAGTCTGAGTTATTTTGAAATGTGAGACTTCCTTTTAATAGTAAGTGTGTAAGCTTAGTTTTTTAAGACTTCATTTTATAGAAATTCCTAAATACATTATAAGGTAGTATAGATTAGTATAACAAAAGGCTTTAACAAATGATCCGAGTGTTTCAAAAACAACACTTTCATAGTACGAGAACTAGCAGGGTCTTCACGCGGATGACGCGTACGTTATTATATGTTTTTAATTTTTTGCTAATGGTTTATTTTATTTGTAATTTTGTGACAATATTTTTAGCGATTAGTTTTTTCTTTTCTTTTCTTTTTGTTTCTTTTGTCTATTAGCTTTGCTTGGTCTCTAAAATGGATTTTTTAAGTTGTAATTCTCATTGAAGGAGTGTATTTAACTAGAGACATTTAATAAACAAATATGTGCAAGGAAAAGTTGGATCTAGCTAGCATTTGTACTTTTAGCTTTATTATTTGTACTTTTAAAATTTAAGTTTTAACTTCCAAAACACAAGTAATACCCTTGTGTTTTTTAACTATTTTTGAAAAAGTTTTGTAATATGTTTTATTATAAAACTATAAAACTAAAAGTATAGAACATAAAATATAAAGTTAAGCAATTAAAAGTAGAAACATGAGCCGATAAAAACTATGTTATACTAACTAGTAGTGTGATAAAAGAGGTGGAGATGGTGAAATCTGAGTCGGAGTAGCCATAACAAAAACTTTTCTATCGTGGGGCATTGTGGTGCAGTGGTAGTTTCAAGTAATTAAGCGGTAGCAGTGAGAGTAGAAGAGGGTGGGTGGCCTCAAGGAAGTCACCTCACTTATGGACCATAAGCTCTGATCTTAAGCGATGAAGAGGATAGCGCATGGCCATTAGGCTGAGGTTCGAATCCAAGCCGGCCCGGTTTTCGTCAAGCCACATTCTCCGTGATAATAATCGTGTGAAGGCAGACGGGTTCCGGGCGGGACCGTTATTAATCCTCACTCACGCCAAAGATGGATCCGGTTAACTACGCGTTATGCAGATGCGTGATGGATGAGGGCATTGTTAGGGCGGTGTGATTTCTAATCCAAAAAATAAAAGTCACCGTTAAAAAAAACAAAAAACTTTTCCATGACGAGACATTAAATGTTGTCCCGCAATTTTGTCGTGTTACTGCTAGAACATTTGATAGCTTATGTTGTCCTTGTCCCACAATTTTGTCCGTAGAAACTAAGAAGTGAATTAGTCCACTTTGATTTGTCTATAGTCTTCGAAGAGTCATTCTTTCTACAACTGATTAACCTCATAAATCGCTCTCAATCGCTATCGATGCCATACTTTACAAATTAGAACATAGCATTATCGCATAAAGAAAACTAAAGAACTTCTTGTTTACTAACTGATATATACGTTGATATTCATTACAATGACTAAGTGAATTACATATCATTGGATCAATGTATCAAGTATAAAATACTTCAACAGATTCTAATTTATCCAAACTTTACAGAGAATGCACCCACAACGTGAACAAGAATTTAATATTTTCTACAGCCAAACAATTGCTATTGGGCTTGTTATACACTATCTACATATTGGACAATTATGGGCCTCTTGGATTTTGGGCGTCTGCAGTTGGTCACTTTGCAGGCCCAAATCCGGCCATGATATAAACATGATAAATGATCTACCGTGTGACAATTTAAGATAAGTAGTAGTTTTCATATGCTAATTCGTATCAGTACCAAAAAAAAACAAAAAAGACATGAAAAAGTAAAGTTACATACCACACGCCACACCTTCTGCATTAAGGTTAATGCCTACGATTTCGAACAATATGTAAAATTCCACACGTCAATTAAATTATAGTCAATGTCAAGTAGCAACGACCGTGTCACGTGTGTACTTGACAAGTTGCGCACATAAGACAATTGGAATGACAATGAAACGATGTGTTCTTTAGTTTTCTATTAAAGGAAAGGAAATGAAAAGAAGACAAAAGAAAAAGAAGAAATAGGTTGGTGGCCTCCCAAAAACTAAACCAAATTGAAAAAACTCACAAAAAGGAGTGAGTGGGTATGAAGTTTCCTTCCGGTTCTGCCACTTTTGGGCGGAAAATCTTCACATTTCCCTTTTAATTCTTCACCTTTACATTATTTATACCTTAAAAAAATCTTGAGAACACCATTTATTTTTAGTTTTCGTTCTTTTCTTTTTTTATATATAAAATTCAACTTATGAAAACAAGGAAAACACATTACAATAGTTAAAATGCGACGAGATAACTAATTTTTGTATCAATTAAGTCATGCCATTGATTTCCAATTTTCCATAATGTAAACGGATAAGTTTTTTTTATATTTCGATTATTGAGTCTTAGACTTAAATGTATGTGGCCTAATCGAGGTATCCCTATAACTATTTTCGACCCTTCCCCCTAACAAACCTCAAATTTCACACGTCAATTAAGTTATAGTTAGAGCAGAGGGTATGGTGGTTTCATGGCATGGCGCCATGGCTTCAGCCAAATTTTTTCCTCGCGCCAACCACACCACCACTTGCGTCATCGATCAGCGCCATCATTTAGCCGGCCAAGCATATTTTTTTTTTTTTTTTTTTTTTTAATTTTCAAGTGGGTATTGTGTTTTGTGTGAGGTTTGTGTTTGCTAGTGTTTTGTGTTTGTATTTGTATTGTGATAAGCATTTTTTTTTTTTTTGTGCAGATGGGTGACCCAAGGAGAAGGAGAAAGAAGACTAGTGGGAATTTTTTGCTTGTTATATAAGTTAAAATTATTTGCCTTTGTTAGTGTTTTATTGCACCATTAATCTCTCTTTTGTTACACTGTTAGTCCTTATTTAACTATATAAATATTTAAAAAAAAAAAAAAAAAAAAAATCACGGCATCACATTTTGTGATACCAACGAGGAGTGGGTTTTTATGTCATGTGATAAGTTGGTGCCAAAGCATTTTTGCCATGGCATGACGGTACCCAAAGCTTTTTGTGTCAAGTGGCAACGACCATGTCACATGTGTGTTTCACTACTTGTGCAAAAATGAAAGAAAACCGTATGGCAATGATTAAAATGCGACTAGATAACTAATTTTCATAGCAACGGAAGGCAAAGATAAAAGATTTCTGATAGATAAAATACGAAGAGATAACATGTAGTAGTAAAGAACTCATATCAGTGTAATTATTACGACTTGATAATTCTAAATTTTCTTACTCAACTCATATCTATTTTCAGTGTATATTACTTAGTTTGATTTCTATATCGCCTAACAAACAATCATACTCTATAGATAAAACCTGTTAAATTAGTTTGTTCAGATACTTGCATTATATCATTACTATCATAATTATCAATAAAAATATAAAAAATGAAGCGTAAGTAGTCAAGTCAGCCAGCCCTAAGATCATTTCAACTGGTGCTTCAAAATGACAGGTTTAAACGAACAAGTTTAGACTTATTGTTTCACGGGGGTGTTTGGATTAACGTACTTCAAAGTACTCATGAATTTTAAATAAATAGCTTAATAAGCCCTTTCAAAGTCAAAAGAGCACCTCTTTCTTGGCTTCTATAAATGGACTTATTTAGCTAAGAGAAGCTACTAAGCCAAAATGTGTATGGGTAATTGCTTAAAATAGCAAGATACTGTACATGTTTCGTCAATTATAATAGCGTACTACAGATAATAGAAATAGATATCTAATTTAGGACACATGAAAGTACGGAATAGAAAATGTAAAGTTTAACTTAAATATCTAATTTAGGACACATAAAAGAGACGATCCCTAAGACAGCAAGAAACCTAATGGTAGAGCACATAGATGCAACTAGGGGTGTCAAAAAAGCCGACCCGACCTGAACCCGATTAAGCCTATTTGGGTCGGGTTACTCGGGTCAATATTTTTATTCGGGTTATTCAAGTCAACCCGAGTAACCCGAATAGTAAATAGGGTTGGTGTCGGGTTGAATTTGTTTATTAACTTTCGGGTTCGGTGAACCGATTGACCGAATAAGTATTTTTAATGGAAAAATATTCTCCAAGTTTGGTTTCAACATGATAGGTATTGTTCTATTTATTGTGAAAAGTGAAAAAAGCAAATGGGCCCTTAATTTTGATTAAAAGAAAAATATTCATCAATTTAACTTGCATATGATTGGTCAATATGACATATCATGTTGAAAACAACTTTTGAGGATCCTCATCCTTTTTTGATTTCTTTTTATATATTTTCATAATTATGTATTTAAGCTAGTACAAATTGGCAATTTTATTAACATTTTACTCATATTCGGGGTAACCCGAACCCGAATGGATCCGACCCCGAGTAGACCCGACCCAAATTGACTCGAACCAACTAACCCGAATTCAAATAGAGTCGGGTTCGGGCATGTTATTTTTAGCTTTGACCCAACCCGAATTGACACAAACCCGACCAACCCAACCCGATTAACATCCCTAGATGCAACTGAGCGAAGACCCCAATATGGCAATATATCTCCTCTTCAAACTCAATATCAACTCTTAATGAAATAAATAAGCTTAAGTTATGAAAAATGGGCTTGGATTTTTTACCCGAAACAATGCAGGTCAAAAATATTGTTTTACTATCATTTATATGGATAGACAGATCATTGAATCACTGAAATTGTGCAATGTGCATACATATATGGCATTCTGGGAGTTGCAAATAGACAAAACATGTGGCTTGAAAGGATGGCGGTAATGTATAACCGTGCCTAGTAGGAACATTGCCATGGTATTATAATTATAATAGTAAGTCTCAAGCGCCAAAGATACTTTATTCTAAAATGACATACGAAAAACAGACCTACTCTCGAAGCAATCGCCTACTCGCCCCTCCTAAATCCCAATGATGCTTAACTGAACCCTATAAGCATCAAGCATGTCCTATATTCTCTGCTAATCTACGATGGTAATAATATATCCGCACGTACGGGGTGTTGTTTGATTTTGTATTGATGGAGCGAGTCATTTGCCTGTTTGCTCCCCATTAAGTCATGGACTCTTTCTAGTTTCCTAAGAAATGTTCCCATCACACAACGACACCTTTTTCTAAGGCTCTCGATACTCTCCTGTTCGTCTCTTACTGAAGTGTTTTCTCAAAGGAGATCCAGAAACTATGACACCAAAAGGTGCCCATAATGCACTTTTCCTTCTCTGTAGGAAGAAAAAAGAATTGTGTTTCGGACACTAAAGTAGCCCTAAACTCTCCAAAGCAGGACAACCTTTAAAACGTCATAATGAAGTTGCTCTCTATATTGTATCAGATCAGATAACATATCGAGATAGTTTGTCTCGCCATCCAACAAAGAATCATGTCTACGTGTATGTCAGTAATCTTAGATTAGATAATTAGTTACCAGATATTTTCAGTTAATCATCCAGGGGTCCTGAGATTGGCTATATTCGAAGCAGACTTGGTGCATATTATGTATACGCAGAGTCTCGAGAGGTATTTAATGTACGTGCCATAATTTAGTGATCCAATATGGTTAAGAGAATCATTTGGGGTTTGTGACCAAAAGAATACTTGGTGCGTATCATCCATAAACAAGTGTGTGTGCGTCTCAATTAGTTCCTCGAATAGGGCCTTTTAATCATGAGAACACTAAATTTAGTATATTTATTTTCTAGCCTTAAATAGCACAACAAACAATACTCCCTGTTTATGTAATGCATCATAATCGAATGCGAGTCCAAGGTAATAATTAGTTAATCAGGTCAAAAGGGTCTTATATTTAATCGTGGTGATCTCCTATTTAATAGACACATAATGATAAATACTTCCATCGAATAATTTAGTTTTTACATAACTAATAATTTAGTACCAAGTTTTTTTTACCACTTCTGCTCTAAGGACATATGTTAATTTTACATCAAGTAAATTGCAAAAATCGTCCCTGTGGTTCAGCCAAATTGCAAGTTCAGTCCCTATCCTTTCGAAAGTGCACTCGACGTCCTTGTGGGGAACTTACAAGTGCACTTCTTGGTCCTTGGCCAAAAGTAAATGACTAAATTACCCTCACAGGGACCAAAGTGAAAGGGATGACGAAGAGCATATTTTAGTAATTTAACTTTAGCCGGGGTCCAAATGTGCACTTGTAAGTTCCTCGCAAGGATGATGAGTGCACTTTCGAAAAAATAAAGATTGAACCTGCAACTTGGTCAAACCACAGGGACGATTCATTTAAGCATAATAATGATCTACTGTAATATTTTTGTTCTACTAACTATACCCATGTTTTAGTTGACTTATCTATTTAATTTCCAATTAAAACAAGGAAAACATTAGTAAAACAAAAAATATTAGGAGATTACTGATATCAATTAAAATGTTATAAACTAAGATTTTTGTGTATTAAACGCACAGTAATACTACCTTCGTCCCAAATTATTTGTCCACCCTTCTATTTTAGATAGTCCCAAAACAAATGTCTACTTCCAAGTTACTCGTTAAATACAAAGTTTCACGACTTAGCCTTAATTATACCCAGTCACCAAATTGCTTTGGTTGTGATTTTATAACTAAAACAATGTAACAGAAAAAGTGTAATGATTGCACTTTTTAAAACTGTATCCCTATTATTCCTCTTGTGGATCACGGTGAGGACCTATTACATGCTGAAAAGGTTGCTAATTTCTAAACCCGAATTTAGCCCTTATGCTTCCCAAGATTCAGGTCTATTAACCTCCATAATTGAGTTTGTGTTTCAAGTCCCAAAAATTCATTTCTACCCCTAGTACGTTCATCTCCCAAATTTCGCCTAAAAACCATAGTTGCTTACTCCTCCGCACCCTAGTACGACACAGACAACGTCTTTGCTGCTTCCCAATAAAGCGTGCCAACAGCGACCTCTGCTATGGCCCACATGGCAACAATGAAAAAAAGGGGGGGAAAGTGATGAGAGAAAGGTCATAACAGAGGTAGGAATGAGAGCCGTAGAAAAACAGGAAACTCGAAAGATAGGCGAGAAAAATGAGGCAACGGTTGCAATGAAACCAAAAAGGACAAAAGAAGTGTGGCAACTGATGACTATCTCAATTTAAAACCGAATGACAATTTATCAGAAACTAACAAGACTCAAAATACAAAATGTGTTCCGGATGCATAATTAGGCCCTAAATTGGTATAAAATCACATACGCCGAGTATTATCTAGTACATCTAACTAATTTATGATCTAGATGTAGCTACTCCCATCCCCATCGAGAATAGTTTTATCCCCATCCCGTCCCCAATGGGGATCGGAGATCCCGTGGGGATTCGGGATTTTCCATCTTTATCAAGTAAACATAAAATATAACAAACTCATCGAAAATATAAAAAATTGACCCATAAAGTGTCTTAAGAAACGTACATCACTCATACTTAAATTAGTTACATGTTAATCCAACTTTAAAGCATCGTGAGATACTAAGACAACACATATAATATAAGACTAACGTGCATTGTATGTGTATTCAGACAAAACATTGGTTAAGTAATATATAGTAATTAGTGTTTAATTGTTTATACTTTTAAAGCTATTTGATCATTTATATATCACACATGCATATACATTACATATCAATGCTCATAAAATTATATACATATAAAAGTAAATGTTATATGGGTATATATAATTATCATATATTTATACATTAAAAAAATCGGGTCGGGTTCGGGATTGATGTTATCCCATCCCGCCCCATACCTAGCTACTACTTTTTAGCATAACCATCATATAGCAACGATAGTTGGTCTTAGAGTTGCCTAGCAACTTAGAACATCTATTTGACTTTGCGGCCCTCAGCTAGTTCAAACCTACCATTAGTCATTGTCATTACTTCAACATCTAACATCGCATTTAGTTATACAAAAGATAATCTGCATAATAGAGAGCTAGTTGTAGTCACTAGTCATCCCATTGAAGTCCATCATCAAGAGAAGATGATGATAGAGGATACAAGACTGTACCTTTTACATTGATTAGAGATAACCAGCCAGAAACATTTGCCTTCGCCTGCTTCAGCAATGTCATTAGTCGTTCTCTTTACCACTTTCAGCATGGGGCACATTCTAGTGGGACCAAAAGGAATGCCTGCAAGAAAAAAGAAACTTCTATCATACATACTAACTATGAAACCCCCATCGTCTTTCTTAGGTACGCAATTAGTAGATTTGTTTCTTCCGTACAAGAAACCGACACAAAACTCATTAGATGCCTGCTAGTCAAACAGCACTTAAAGTGCCATTATAAATAAGGTATAACTTTCTAAAATTGAAAATTGCACAAAAGAATATGGAGCCAGTATGAAAAGGGTCAAAAGTGGAACGCATTGATATGTCAATAAAATGTTTTATAAATCCAATGGTAAATTGAGTTATGTAAGTTCAGAAATTCCAAAAATTTGCTAATGGTACAGAAAAAAAAAACACAATTTTACAAAAATAAAAGTCACATGAACCCCAATTGCAGATATATAATGGACACAATGTAAACTGGCGCTTATTGCTAATGCTTCTCGGTGGACACACCATTTTGAATGCTGCCATCGAATCCATGATATGGAACTTCCACCATTGGCCTTGGAATAGGTCGTTCACCAAAGTCTTCTGGAAAGGCTTCAAAATCAGGTCCAAAGTTGAACTTGACAACACAGTTGCTCTGATTAGGAAGAGTATACATTGAAGCAGCAGGGTAGTAACGCCCACCATTAAGATCCTTGAAGGCAGACCCTTGACAAATACCATTTTTGAAAAAACATATTTCACTTCCTGCACAACGTAACAAATACATGAATGTCGATGACAATGAATCAGCAGAAAAACAATATACAACAACAGAATGTTAAACAGACCCGCGCAATTTAGCAGGCAGATAGTCATATTTTTCATTCAAATACATCACAGGCCAACTTGACTATAAACTTTGCTACCAGTTTTTGACTTTTTGTAGCCTGTGATTTTCCTTTTGTTCTTGTTTTAATATTTTTTCATGTGAAATTTGCTTTACTAGAGTTCATGTGTGAAGGACTGAAGGTGTCAGGTAATTATAATTCATACAAACAACCAAGATATAAATTTTTAAAACATGCAATATCAAAAAGAAAGCATGAGATTATCAATATATGTTCTTTTTTAAGACGACTACAATGATAGAAACTAGTATGAAGTATACTCATTAAAACACAAAAGCTATTCTAGTAATCTAATGTAACTTATAGACGCTCATTATCTTGATGCCAGGTTCTTGACTGCTACTGCTTATGGATTATTACAGCATGATCATGATGGACAAATAAGCCTGAAAAGGCATAACTTATATATATACAAATTGACAGCACATAGCATTATCATTTTCTCTCCAGTTAACGCTCAGCTTTTTTGCTAACACTTTCAAGAAACCCTCTTGTGTGTCCTGCAGGTGTCATTCCAACTGTTCTCTTCTCATGGGGATGTTATTTTAAAGTGAGTCAGAATATTTCCCATTGAAAGAACAGAATTAATGAGAGAGGTTTCATCTTCTCAATCGAGGTGATACTGTCACAACCCAGGTGAAAAGTTACGAAATAATCAATAAAAGAAACCTAAGAGCGCAATCTTGTCAAAATGTATATGGTTTTCTCATTCTGTTGTTCCTCGAATTTGCCAAGGTGGTCAAGTTCAATGATCTAGCAAGCTGTTATTAATCGAGTCGTATCTACATAACCCTTTAGAACAGTTTGTAGACCAGAAGCTCTCTGCAGAATAATATGTGAACACTTCCTTTCTCAGTGTACAAGCCCAATCTTTCACAGAGGAATCTAAGTGGCGCCCTATCAGATAAAATTCAAGGCCCAAAGGTCTCAATTCTCACAAATTATGTCATGTGGTTTCTTTTCTCGGTTGCTGATCTCATTCCAATCTTACTATCAAACTAACAATTAAGTAATTGTAGATAGCTAAAAAAAACTGTTCAAATTTGAATTTCACCTTCAATTTTAGATTTATGAAATAACTTTGTCATGTAATCATTGTGCATGTCACTGCTTTGTTTGTTTCATCATGAGGACCTAGGTTGTAATATCGACACGCCAAATGAACATCCTGTTAATCAAATAGACTACAATCTAGTGTTTGGGATGTTATTATTAGGTTTTGGGAGTACATATTGACAATCTTTTGGTTTGGGTATATAAATGGGTACAAAAAAACTAGTCACAAGTTTTATCTAATTGCCTAATTGTGGATATGGTGATCTATGGGCGACTAGCTATTCAGTTATTTCAAGTATGATAGCTATATCAAGTATGATAGCTTGCTATAACACATGATCAAACTTATTCATTTAAGTAATTACCTAGCCATAATTATGATTATAATATCTAGCTATCAAAATTGTAAATGCTTATTGACTTGGAAGGAAATTTCTCCACGAAACACTTGTTGCAAAAGAGAATAAGGTGATTATAAAATGGTCTTAAAGGTATGGTCAGCTTTCAAGTCCGGCCCTCTACGCCTCTACCATAGATTTCTCCAATTCTAATTCACAGAAATTTTTAGAAATTATAGTGACTGATATATGGTTTATTGACCTTTCCACTTAAATAGCAATTCGCTACTTTCAACAAATCAATTTTGACTTAGTGATGACATACATGACTAGAATCTTATATGCAATGAAGATACGATATAAAGGAACATAGAATTGAAGCATATAATTCAAACAGTTACTCTTAAAACCCGACCAAGAGCAGTATTTGTAACATTGAATTTATTAGAAGTACACGGATACATTCAAAACAGACGAATGTAAGCTAGCTCATTTTATTTACTTTCGACTTGTCATGATGTCATCATACTCGAAATATATCAATCAGCGAGCAAACTGACATTGGTGTTAGTATTCTTTCTAAACTTTAATAGGTTTTAGTTATTCTAACCCTTCTCAAACATCCAGCAATGAATCAATCTGTATATCAGCATATAGTATTGGAAAATAATCAATCAGCAGTTCAACTTCACTTATTTACTGTGTACCCCTATGACTATTCTTGTCTCGCTATATTTTCCTTGTTCCAAGTATATCTATTTAACCCTTCTCAAACATCCAGCAATGAATCAATCTGTATATCAGCATAAAGTATTGGAAAATAATCAACCCCCTATGACTATTCTTGTCTCGCTATATTTTCCTTGTTCCAATCGCATCTATTTAACTTCACTCAAGCCATAAATATAAACTAGATCCAAGACAACATAATACTAACAAACAAAACTAAACCATGTATAATGGGATGTTTGTGTTAGCTTATATACCGGGCTTATGAGCTTCTATAAATATGAAAAAGCTCATAAGCCCACTTTTTCGACTTAGAAACTTATCTAGTTGAGCTTATGGTTGTAAATAAGCCATAAATTCATAAGCCGAAAAAAATGGGCTTATGACCTTTCTAAATTAACATAAGCTCATAAGCCCAGTAACTAAGCTAACACAAACACCCCTAAGCAGAGTTCCGTCAAAGAATAGCAACGCGTATGCCAGCTTCACATCGAAATGCAAGAAAGCCACTAATCTACGGCCTAACAAGCTAATTAGCTAATCTATAAACACATACTCGTATTAGTCAACAACACAAACATTAAGTTGACGAACCTGGAACCACTTTGGGCGCCTCTTCTTTGGCGTCATTAGCATACGCATACTTCTGCCCTTTATACAAAACCAACTGAGCCGCTTTCGGCGCATACCTCTCCCCATCCGGCAAATTCACATAAAACCCGATCACATCCCCTTCACCATACCCGCCCTCCCCATACTTCTCCCTAACCGCTTTATGCACTTTACTCCCATCCACATCTCTAAACCCGTAACTATTCCCATCATACCCAACTGGCGCCTGCAAATCGCCTTTCTCATTACACCAACCTAACCTCGTATGCCCGCTCTCCCCCAAACTAACAACCTTAATTTCGAAATACCACGCGCCCTCACTCACTCCACGCGTCGCCCTCACCATCCTATACCCTTTACAGCTCCCCGCACTCATCCTATCCTCACTCAACTCAACTTTCTCCGCTTTGTAAACCTTGGACAAACAAATACTCATTTCCGCACTATCGTCGTTCCTATCCAACCTATGTATCGGCGTGATCAACACATTGTCCTCAGTCTCCGCAACTGCGGTCGTGACGCTTTTCGTCCGTTTTTTTCCCTTACGAGAAGCCGATTTCGTCCACACATTGTTTCCTTTACTCTTTTTCTTACTAGTTTTGTTGCTTTTAGGTTTCGGAGGTAACGGCGTAACGACGTCTTCGATGGATTTGAGTTTTTTCGGCTCCGGTTCGGTTTCGGTGTCAACGAAGTTGTCGATATCGATATCGTCGTCTTCGGAGGATATCGAGATCGATGGAGTTAGGGTTAGGGTTTCGGTGGTGGGTGGAACGACGGCGGGGGTGGTGATGACGTCATCGTGGTCGTCGGAGTAGGTGGCTTGAAGGTCGTCCATGGGGGATTGGATTGGATTTGATTTTGGCGGGTAAATTGGTTTTAGGGTTTGGATTTTATAAAAATAAGAAAGAGTTTTGGGAGGAGATGTAAAAAGGAAAGTGAAGAAAGACTGGTGGGGTGTTTAGCCTTAATAGTATAATGTGTTGTTTGTTTAATACCACTCCGTCCTAAATAAATCTATTTAGACTTTTGCTTTATTTATTATTCAACTTTAATCATAATATTTTTGTTTGTGTTATATAATATTTGATGTAAAATATATAAATAGATTAGGTTTTAAATGTATTTTCGTTGGCGTAATGTTCATCAAGTATTATATAAAAAAAAATTAAGGTCAAAGTTGAATTAAAAGCGTAAAAAGTCAAAGTGAACATTTATTTAGGGACAGAGAAAGTAAAATGGTATTGATAACAAATATAAAATTTATTAATATTGTAATATTAATGAATGTATAATAAAAAAAGTTAGGCCCACCGTGTAAAGTATAAAAAAAATGGATATGAAATGGTCATGGCTCCCAATATCAGTTTTCACTGAAAACCTATCAATTTTGTGTGGATTCATCAAAACCCACTGTCATGGGTGTCAAACTATATTTGAAACCGAATGCCATGTACCAAACATTTATTATACATTTTCATTACATTCCTTTAAAGCAAAAGGTGCATAACAAACACATACTTATTTTGACACTTGTAGATCGGAAGGGATTAAATTTGAGGTGAGATCTGCTACAACCACACCTTCTCTAAAGAACAAATCAGTCAATCATAGCCCTTCATTTTACTTTCATCTAATAGTCGTGATCAAATAAGCCAATCACACTTAAAGGGTAAATTTGTCCATTATAAAAGCAAAAAATACCATATTTTACAGTACTTTAAACAAATCATTGTCTTCATCCCAAAATCAAGAACAAATCTTGTTAGTTGGTCGTCACCCACATTGTAACATCTCGTGGACACCTAGTATTAGTTGTTACCATCTTCGTAACCGTCTCGAATCCCGATTCGCATTCCATCTCCGTTTCGACTTATCTTAGGTAAATTTCCAACTTCCTACACCTTTTTATTACCTTTTTTGTACAGTTTTTTAATTGAAGTGTGTGATCGCGGTTAAAGAAGGCGAATCGAGTTAAAACATTGTTTATATTATTTTAGCACCATTTTCGATCATCCGAATCTGTTGTCATGCGGATTGTATCGCAATACACGATTTCAACAAAGACATTACGATTTTGGATCAACCTAAATATGTTGTTTTGTTATAAAAATTATAAATCACTTTTGATTTTACATAAATCACATGTGATTTGCAAAGAAAACTACATGTGATTCATGTACAAATCAACTGTGATTGTAAAGCAACATAAGGTCAATAATCCTCGAAATTTGAAACAAAGGTGGATGCGGTGAATAAGCGAAAAGAATTGATCTTGTTGAACTTTAGTAAAGCTTCTTGAATATCATACTTTGTTTAGATTTGCGTTTTCATATCATACTTTGTTTAGATTTGGTTCTTTTCTTTATTTTTATTGCATTGTTGGATAAGTGTAATGCGATTTTAATTCAATTATGTTTAATTGAATATTTTTTGCTTGATGTTCTAGCAAATTTTGAAAAGTAACATCACTAAGTCATATGTGATTTTGTGAGCAGATCACATGTGATTTGTAAATCAAATGTGATTTTGAACAACTCATGTGCTTTGGGACAAATCACATGTGATTTGTGAAACAATCACATGTGATCTAGATATAAAACTTAAGTAGGCTACAACCGTCGATTATGACATTTAGTAACAAAAAATAAATAAATAATAAGAATACGAGATGTTAAAACATTCAACAAAATGACATGTAAAATCCATTTCATACTTATAATGAGATATTACCATCACTTTTACAAAAAGCGCCATCGATAAGTAGGAGAACTAGCTTGTTGCTACTGTTTACTTATTAAGGTTAAGCATTTTCTATGCGGGTCCCTTCCTTTGGTTCAAATGCTCGAGATTACGCTCGATACTACAACAATTAGTAATTACCAAAAAACTATCATCAACATCTAAACTTGATAATATGAAGAAATGTACATAAATCATCACTCGTGCGTACATAAAGTACCTAAAACCTAATCATACAATTAGATTCGGTGATAACGACTTTACAAGTTGAATAGCCTAACACATAAAGTACTTAAAACCTAATCATCTTCCCTTGAATTTTTTTGGCACCTTACTCTCATCACTTTCGGAATCTTCGTCGGAATCTAATAACATCCTTTTCTCTTAATAAGCTTAGACTCGACCTTGACAGGCTTTTCTTCAACTTTTTAAGCAAGACATGTAGATAGCTACATACAAATATGTAGTTAGTAACATGTAATTTTATGTGATTACTCGAAGTTATACTACAAAATCATGTGGTTCTAACAAATCACATGTGATTTGTTCAAAACACATGAGAATGGTAACGAAAATCACACTTGTGATTTTACTTAATTTCACAAAGCAGGATGTTGTTTGGTATGTAGTAATAGACGTAGTAATAGATTGATAAATGAAGACTTTGTCGCATCCTAAAAATGCTAACACGAAGCTTAGAAGCAAAGCCTAAAGGAAGCTCACCTGTATCTCTAGGGATGTCGGTCACATGATTGAGTTTATCGAAAATAAGTAAAAGAATCACAAGTAAAAGCACAACATATAAACTTCACCAGTTGATGTCAAAAAAATTGTCAGGTCAACAGGTTCTGAAATGCAATTGTATGGTTCTTCAAATATGAATATTGACTCGCAGCTAACAGGTTTAGAGTATGTGACCATATTGGAAATATTCTAAAACATATAGTTGGTTCTGAAAGTAGCGTAGCAGAGGTATAAAGTTATTACAACTAAACACAACTTTGAAGATAAGCGAGATAAACAGACGTCAAACAAGATGACTAAATACTTGTGTATTAAATATAAGCTCTTGCATGCTGTCAACTTACTCACTAAATACTTGTGCATTAAATATAGCGACTACGAGGAGCCTAGTAAATATACTTCATTTCTCATAAACCAAATACCTAAGCTGTTGTTACACGGTAAAGCTCATAAGTATCATAAAACAAAATATTCGTATATAAGGTATAATATTAAGATTTCCAGTTGACACTTACAAGTTAAAGAAGAAGAAAATGGTCCTTATCAATTTCGAAAAACATCATCAAGAACGCCTAACATCGCCTACCGGGTTGACTACTACCCTCCAATGATCTCTATACAAACCCGTGTTCTAGTCCTTTCAAACAGGGAGTTTATTTGTCTATGTATAGGTGGTAAAGAATTGATGTATCTCGGTATTTCTTAGAAGAAAGATGGATCTCAAATTTGGAAGCAAGAGCGAGAAAATTTAAATTTAATGAACATAATAAAAATAACTTATAATAAATGGAAACTAGTAGTAATCATAACTCAAATGGTGTACCAGTAGTTTATCAGGGATGTTTTAGATCAGACTCATGGCATATGTTGGGAGCCGATGGTGATATACTTATCCATTCTTCTTATATCTCACGAACCATCAACCATCCTAAGACTCATGAAATACTTACCCATTCTTCTTAAACCAAAGAATCTAGACTACGCCTAATGCTTACATCAGATTCCAAAGCTAGTAGTATATTTGTAAACCACCATCCTTAAATGGTGTTGTTATACTCTATAAACTCACATCAATGTGTTAGTTCATTTTGAAGGTTATAACGCCAAGCCAAAATAAAAGGAGAACATACATGTTATCTAGATGGCACTCTAAATCATATGATTAATAGAAAAATAACTTGCAATCACAAAGAAAAGTCATGAACTAAGCATTTCTCTAATCGACATTTCATCAAAACCTTTCGTGCACAACCCGAGCTTGAACCATAGCTACACATAACACCTTATTCACATCTATCGCACTATAATACCACAAATATCCACAACAACACCTAATACTTTATACGAAAGTAGCTACATAATCATATAAATCATCTCACGAATATGTAAATACCTAAAAATGACGATCGCATGTGTTAGATGTAAGGATTTGAGAGATCTCCGATTCAATTTGAGTTGACTCTACCGATTCAATTCAATTCGGATCAGATGTGTAAATGAATGAGAAGTGACCCGACCCCTGAGATTGAGTTATTGAGCTAGTAAAATTATTAAAAGGCCCTTTAGTTAATAATCAAAATAAAATGCCAATTAATCTGATTCGTTGGATTGAAGTTGGATGGGTCGTTGAGATGGAGCACTTTGTTCTTTAGCAAAACTTGTTATGCACCGATCTTTTGTCTTTCCACAAATCAACCGGTTAAATGGGTAAAGCCGCTATTTTGGCTTGGGATTTCATTGAATAATTAACGCTTATTCTTCTAGACAAACTAGCTGATAGTAATTGGTATGTTTGATTTTTTTGTTATTATTTTAATTATAGCACACCAGGTTTGTTAGAAAACCACACGTTATTAAGCCTTAACCAATGTGCATTCAATGTTCTTTTTACAAAACTAAGCGGTTGTGCTTGTGATTCAGCAAGTAATTGTATCTATAAATTTAATAATTATGTAACCTATGTATGATATGATTGAGTACTATTCTAAGAACAATATTGTTTTGTCATTTTCTAAAATTTTAAATTTGTTGAATAGTACTCCCTGCGTCTCAAAATACTTGTCCTCGTTTGACTTTTAAAGTCTTAATATCTCAACTTTAATCTTAAATATTTTTGTTTGTGTTATATAATAATTGATGCAAAATATATGAATAAATTGGTTTTAAATGTTTTTTCATTGATATAATTTAAATCGTGTATTGTATAACACATAAAAAAACATTAAAGATCAAAACAGAGAAATTAAGACTTTAGATATGCATCTTAAAGCGAAAAATATTACGATAACAAATTGCTCATTTTCCTTGGTGTTTATGGACCCAGTGAAGCACTGCACTTAACCTTCTAGCCACTCAAATCCTCTAAACAAGATTTGTTTCACTCTCATGGGGAACCCTGCATAATCTATCGACCTCTCACTCCGAGTTGTGTTGATATTGTAACGGGAGACACCGCTATAGTCTCTGACTACTAAAACTAAAAGGCACAAATCGAGTCTAGAACCACGAGATTCATCAAAAGATATCTTAGGAACACATAACATTTCTACACTTGTTTTTCAAACAATAAGAACACAAGTTGTAAATATTAGAGTCATACGCAGATCTTAGCAATCTGCCAAAACATTTATGAGAGGAATTACACATGTGATCCTCAGTGATTGAATGACAATTCCTGCCAGGGTCAATATCAAATAGACCTGACAGCAGGTCACTTTGGTAATCCACTGTAGGTTACGCTTAGTGTTCGCAGTGGTTCCAAACGGTCTACAGTCGTGGAGTGATACTTTGGTATACTCCAGCGGCTCATAACGACAATGTGAAGATATTGAGTACGGGGACATGCCAGTGATCATCTGGTCTGAGATTAGTCAAGGAAAGCGCCAGCGAGATGGGATGTACCTGTACAAAATATCCAAACACTAACGTCGGTAACTTTATTGCTAACTGTTTTCATGCAGGTAATTATGGAGACCCGGAGTCCCAAGAAAGACCATCACCACCACCAT
The DNA here is from genome assembly GCA_022545495.1 of Chrysanthemum lavandulifolium. Lineage (NCBI taxonomy): Eukaryota > Viridiplantae > Streptophyta > Magnoliopsida > Asterales > Asteraceae > Chrysanthemum > Chrysanthemum lavandulifolium. The sequence continues at coordinate 201,898 of CM040240.1, read as the reverse complement.
TATTGTGGAAAACTAGAAGGGGGGTTGATTAGTTTTACCAATTAAAACTTTGTTTTAAACTATTTAGAATGACTTATGTCAATCTACTTGGATGTGTGTTGGATGTTGATAAACAAACATATATAAATATAAGTATGTAATGAAAAGATAACGAGTAAGAGGCACAAAACCACAACGCGAGTATTTATAGTGGTTCGCTACAAGGACACCTTCCTTGCCCTACTCCACTCCCCGAGTCACCTACTGAGAGTTCGTAAACCACACAACACCGACTCCTTGTGGTGGAGAAACCTTCACAGCGTTGCCTACTCTTTTTCCGGTACTAGGCTAACCAACGGGTTCTTAACACCAGGTGAACCACACCTACCACAACGTCGCCTACCCTTTATCCGGTACTAGGCTAAGTACCGAGTTCCATTACAATGGAGGAACTACTACACAACACCTAATCCCAAAGGAGACAAACTCCTTATTACAACATCATCAAGGATATCAATATCCTTGGATCGAATACTAATCTATCTTGTACATCGAAACACACCATATCGAATGTACATCTTAGACACCTTTCACTAATGCCTTTGACTAGATCTTCAAGACACCCTTCACTAATGTCTTGTGACTTGACTTCTAGGCACCTTCACTAATGCCTACAACACGGACGATCGACACCCTTCATTAATGTCTTCGTCTTGACATTTGAGACATCTTTCACTAATGTCTTCAACACTACACTTCTTAGAGAAAGAACCATCAACAAGATAACTTCAGTAGTCTTGGTGATGAGGAAGCATGGCAACTCATGGACTTGAGCTTGCTTGACTTCAAAGGTGGTGATCTCGCCTTTAAGAGGAACCTGAGAATCACACAAAAACAAAACTACATACATAGATCACTTGGATCGGGGTTGAGAGTTTTAACTCGGGAGAAAGTATGTGAAAGGGGTTAGAAACAATGAAGAAATGGCTCACTATTTATAGAGAGAAAATGTCTATTGTTCCATGGATCCCACCTTCAAGGGATCCGTCTAGTGCAATGCTAGGGATCCGTGGGACGCTCCTCTTTGCCCATGGGTATTTTGGTTGTGGGTCATGGGTTATGGGTTGATCCATGAGTATTTCTTTAGATACAATGTATCTAATGAGTGCAATGCACCTAGTCAAATGGGTATGGGTCAATACCATGGGTTGTAGTTTTTACCCATTTATAATACATACTAGTTATGTATATGTTTGCCCAATATGTAAGCACTAGTTGTTGTACACATGTATTACTAAATCATAAAATCACTTATACTTGTTTTAGTGTTTTATGTGAAAACGTAAGTGTGTTAGAAAACTATTGGCTCAAACTATTTACGTATTTTATTTGTTTCGTTAAAATGATTTTACGTTTGTTATCGACAAAACATTAGAAGATCGTAAAATATAAATAAACGTTTTTTACGGCTTATTTGTATTAACAATCTCCCTTTTGTTGATGACAAAACATAACATTATTTTAAGGAAAAGCTAAAATTAAGAACGTTTGAATTGTAGTTTACTTTCTTCTCCCCTTTTTCGAAACAAAAGAGCTTGAGTAAGCTAACACATTGTTTTAAGAAAAACATGTGAGAAAAGAAAGAAAAAATAATAGAGAGCAAATAACAGGAAAAGATCTCGTCTTAACTCCCATGACGAGTCCATCCCTATGTGAGGCGTCAAGAAAGATAATACTAAACTAGTTCATTTGCAACTAAGTTTGCAAAGATTTCGTTTATGTGACGAGTGTGCTCCCCTTGATGATCGCAACTTTGCAA
>CM040240.1:0-200000 GCA_022545495.1 Chrysanthemum lavandulifolium | reverse complement strand
GTAGGAATTTCCTAAGTTGTTTTGCTCGGGCTTGAAAGTGTACCACTTCTCTCCGCTTGTCGATGCAGCGCGTCCGCAAAAGCTTGGGGGTCTTGTGCAATCACGAGTGTCGTGGGGACCACTACATAATTCACAAGGTAGAGTGATTTTGTTCACTTGGTGTGAAGGCTTAGGATTCTCGTAGGAGCTCATTAGGAATTTGACTTGATCTTCAAGTTCGAGCATCCTACGATTGGAAGGTTGTGAGTCAATGGGAGGCAAGGAGATTGCCTTGACGGTTTTGGGCAACTCACGGGTTCATTCCAACATTCGTTGTCATAGAGGGCAAGGTCCTCTGTTGTACCCGATTCTTCCGCTATGGTGAGTTCACTAAGTTTGCCACCGGCCGCTTGTCGATGGTTTGCCTAGTTGAGAAGTTGACATGATCGTAAAGATTTGGACTTGAAGCCAAAGATCGATGTCGTGATGAGGACTTTATGGAGTAAGTCCTTGAATCGAGTCCACGCCTCGTAGAGAGTTTCGCCTTGACGTTGTTGTAACATCAAGATGTCATTCCTTAGTTTGGTAGTTCTCCCGGTGGGAAAAATTGGGTGAGGAAGCAGTGGTGAGATCATCCCACTTGAGATGGATCCGTGGAAGTCGCTCAAGCCAATTACTAGCTTGGTCCCGTAGAGAATTGGAAGAGACGCAAGCGCGTGGTCTCCCTCGTGGTAGCATCAAGGTCGATAGAGTCAATGATTTTTAGGAAATCCTTGAGATGCTGATTAGGATCTTCGGAACGAAGTCCATGGAATGCACATCCGTTTTGCACCAACCGGATGGTGTCAGATCGCAGGGCCGTAGTATGAGCTTGATCGAGGAGCTCAATGGTGTTCCTATAGCCTTGATGGCTCGGTCTAGAGTATTCACCAAGAGTACGGCCTCTTGGTGGGTCAATTGGTGGTGGGTTGATGGGAAGTGGTTGATTTGGTGGGTTATCACCTTCCATGATGAAAAGTGATGAGGTTACGAACAAAAACACGAAGAAGGGGGATAGACTACAAGGAAGCTAATGAAAATGAGAAAAAATCTTACTTGATAGGAATCAAGCAAGGGAACCTAAACGAGATAGAGATCTAACTAGCTATTCTATTCCCCGACAGCGGCGCCAAAAACTTGATGCGCGGGAGGCGCGTTCGGGGTGAAGGAAACTTCCTTTTCGTCGAGCAAGTTTTTCAACCTCCTAGGCAGTGAACCTAATCGTTGTAGTGTAGTATTGGGTAAGCCTCGGGGATTGATATCGTTCTCTAGGGGAATAGGAATGCTAGTAAGAAAATGTATGACGAGAAGGTGGCGGTTGAGGATAATTATTTTTTATCTTTTATGGTTTTAGAAAGCTAAGGTAAAATCTCGGGGCAATTGGTTAGGGGTGGTACTTCTACAGATTACTCTACTTATCTAATTATCTAATTATCTAGTTACTACGGGTAGCTTATGTCTAATTGAGGTGTGCTCGTATGATGATTAAAAATGTGTTTACCTAGATACTATTACTCCCTAATTATCTTTTATTGGTTGGTTGAATTGTCACATCTTATCTTAACATGTTGTATTCCTAAGGTCGTAGGGTATGCGTGCCCCCTAGTTCTTTGAGGTTATCTCTCGTATGTGACCTACGAAGTCGGTAAGCCTAGGCTATTTCATCCATAGACCACATCATCATAAAGCATACTCAAGCATTAAATACAACGAATGATGCCTAGTTTCACTCCTAAGCCAATTTTCAATTAAGATAAGAAACAACCTAACAATAATCAATAACTAGGTTTCATAGATCTAAGCAAACACACAAGAAATTTAGCTAGACATGGTAAACAAGCAAGCATACACACAATCAATCAAATATGGGATAGACATAACGTTACTTTGGATTAAAATACTTATATCAATGTGTAAAATAGGGTATGGGACCCTAAGATCTTGTCGATTTAGACTACAAATAATTTAGGGTTTTTCTCCAAAGTCTACCTCTTCAAATACATAAAAATCGAATTCTATATATAGATTTACAAGCTGCGACGGCGTCACCTTTTGCATGGGACACCATCATTCGCCGTCATTAGGGTTTCGTCTAGGCCAGTCATCGATGGGACGGCGTCACCTTAGAGTTGTGACGCCGGGTCTTGATTGGGACGTCGTCTTGATTCTAGATCGGCCGTCGAGTTGAAAGCGTGAGTGGCGCCCTCCAATATTAAGGCGCGATCGGTCGGGTTATAAGACCGAATTTCACTAAGCCGTCATGTGCATGTTTTGATCAAGTCTTCATAGAGGACGGTGTCACCCTTTGATTGGGACGTTGTTAGTCTTGTTGATCGACTTTGAGTGGCTTCGATCTTGACTTTGCCATTTTCTTCATGTATTTGCTCCTTTTCGTCCAAATATGCTTCATTCTAGCATTTTGCTTCCAAAAGACCTAAAAAGTGAAAAGAATGAAATTAAGCGATGCGGATATAAAATTGGTCGATTTAGGGCTTAAATGACCCCCAAAAGTGTACGTTTAAATCCTTATCATTACAATTTCAAAGCTCGATATGAAAAAGGAAAGCAATGGCGTTGATATTATCATTAATAAATAAAAAGCAACAAGCGTTGATACTCGGTGCAATCTCGGTCTCTTAACAATAGCGCAACTACCGATGAAGCGAAGGCGGCTATTGTAAACAACTGCAAGAACAAGAGTAGCTGATAACTCAACTTTAGATGTTTAGTTTTTTTAAACTTATTTCATTATAAACTATAAAAGTTACTTATTTCTAACATGATAAACAATTGTGTGTATTTACTACGACAATGGCTATTTAAGGTCGGCATCGCATACATGAATCCAAAAACATACCCAAACGCGTTGCACGTACCCTTTCAATTAATAAACAAAGAATGTTTTGAGCTTAATAATTGAAACACCCCTACCTAAATATAACAACCCGTAAATTTCTGGATTATTATAATAGTATTTATTACGTCAGAAAGTTCAAATCGGCTATTTTCTGACAGTTGTCAATATTTAGATCTAAACACGAGAGGTTATCTCGTAAATTCATGAAAGCACGGCACCGCACGCATACCGACACCAATTAATTAACGGCAAACATTTATAATCAAATTCCAACATAATAAGAATGTCATACTATTACGTTTAAGAAAATCGTTTCCAAAAATATAATTTCTATATTTTTCGGGTACCGGGAAGGTACGTTTACTCGAGGATTCGACAGAACACAGAGTACATGATACAGTTAAAACCTACATAGTCTGACATCCCATTACCATAAGTATAATATGTTTCCCCATCTCACTTTCCTTTTTCTCCTCCCTCGCCTACACACGCAAACACAGAAGATCAAAATGAAAAAAAATAAAAAAATGGTTCAACCTACCCTCTTTTCTAAGGGTGGAAACGAGCCGAGCCGCTCGTGAAAAGCTCAGGATCGGATCGGTAAAAAGCTCGAATGAGCCGAGCCTAAACGAGCTCGAGCCTAAGTTTGGGCTCATTTAATAATCGAGCTCGAGCCCGAGCTCTATACAAAAGGCTCGTTTAAGCTCGCGAGCCTAAACAAGCCTTAGAAGTATATACGTATATATATTTTCTATACATATAACCATGTTAACGAGCTCGAGCCTTGTGTTAACGAGCCAAGCTTTGTGTTAACGAGTCGAGCTCGAGGCGAGCTCGAGCTTGTGAAAAATTTCACGAGCCGAGCTCGAGCTCAAATGTGAGGCTCGAAACGAGCTCGAGCTCGAGCTTGAGCTTTTTATATATAAACGAGCCGAGCTCGAGCCCTGGCAGGCTCGGGCTCGGCTCGGCTCGTTTTCACCCCTACTCTTTTCTAGGTCAAACATAAATGTTGGTTGGATAAAAGGGGATTACTGCCTCTCTTCTTTCTTCAGCGCCTCCCTAATGCCCCTCCATTTACAGCAAGCCCAGACCCATCACTATCTGCCTTCTCTCCTTCCCATGGTCAAAAGTCACAAGAGAAGCCACACATGGCTAGGTAGAAAGAGATGAGAGCCAAGAATAGGTAGAAACATGTTTTGAAGAACCTGAAGTGTCACAATCAAGCTCCCACTCTCACATCTATAGAAGGGTCAAGTTTCTCGAAAGTCTTCATTCACTTTCAATCAAATCCGAAAAATTAGGGTTTCTGAAAGTTTGGGGTTCTTGAAATTGATAATGGGGCCACGCTAGTTGGAGCTTGGGGAGTTATAATCAAGCTTCAATTGCTCGAATTCATGTCGACTTGTTCTCAATTGAAGATACTGTGTTCGGGTCTTATCCCTACTCGACCCACCAATTTATTTTGTAAGATAAATATTTGTTATTTAGATTCCTGTTTGATATATTTTTTTGTTAACCAAATGTGAATAAAAAAATTAAAAGATGGCTATGGTTGAATGGATATGAAAATGTTGTTGTGGTTATGTGGTCGTTGGTGCCAAAAGTGGAGAACCACAAGAAAAAAAAATCAAAAAAATAATAATAATAATAAAAAAATAAAATAAAATAAAAATAAAAAATAAAATAAAAAACTTTGAGTTTGACTTAAGTTGGTAAACAGATTATTAGGTTTCTAGACTTAACTTCTAGCTTATTTGACCTAGGTATTCTGGCTTAATTCTGTGACTTAACTTGTCTCATTTGCTTATATTGTCCGGTTATTGTTTTGCCAATTGTTTTGGCTAAATCCTGAGTTTGCCTCGGTTGGAACCCAACCACTCGAAGAGTGTATGGTTGCATTGGCTTAATTCTTTGCTTATTTATTTCGGCATAATTCCTTGTTCCTTGGTTTCAACTCATTCATAGCTTACTTTTGGTCTTCTCCGGCTGAGAAAATGACCCACTAGAGGATGTTTGTTTCGCTTGTTGTGTAGATTCGTACCACCCCAAGACCCGTAGAGCGATGGTATTCGAGTCCTTGCTCATGTGGAGTCGAGTCTATTGCCGGCATTGTCTGCTAACAACCACTTGTAGTCCATTCGATCTTGATATTTTTGCGTCCTTGTGTTGATTCAAATCCTTTCGTGTCCCCTTAATAAACAAAATGTAAGTGTAACTTTTGTCAAAACAAAATTTGGTAAAGGCGGTGTAGGATCGTTATTTTATTGTGTTGATGATTCGGTGGTCTTGGATGATCAAAATACATGGTTGCCATAGTTAGAGAGTTAGTAGAGAGAGAGGTGTTCTTGCTAGAGGTTTACACAAAGTAGGGAATATTAGATTGAATGAGAAGCACCACCCTTCCATGGATGGAAGGGTATTTATACTACAAACAACGACCTCCTATCGGCTGTGGATCGGGGATACGATGGGTAAAGACCCGTCCTTCCTCCACGGTGTTGCACTAAACTATACTACGCTACAAACTAATAAATAAACTACTAAATAACGTAAATAACGATATGTCTGAGCTAACTTATGCTAGATAATATTAGGGGTGACCGACTCTTCACTATGGAATTTTCTAATTCTAACAATCTCCCCAAGGAGGTCACCCCATGTTATACATTTGAATCCTAGCATTCTATTCTTGTCTTTGTTCTTGAGCTCGTAGACTTCAATTCTTCATTTCAACAATCTTTGTGCTTTTGTAGTGATTCTTCAAAGTCCGCATTGATTTGTACTTTCGGTGGAGGCCTTTGAATCGATCCACATCTTTGATGATCTTCGAGCTTTCATTGAGATCATCGACCACGATAAATCTCGGATCACCCTTTATTGTGTTGCCATCATGTGAAGTTGTGACTTTCGGACCGACATGCTCACACTTTAGAATCATGACATCTTTCCATCGTAGTAGCGGAAGCCTTACTAGTTCATGATATTTGCGGCAGTAGCGTAAGCATAGTATAAAATATCGAACCGGTTATGTAGATATGCACCGGTCATGATTTCTTCAATTAAGTGTGGTTCTTTGTGAACATGCGGCTTTGGATTGACTCTCAATTACGATCACCGCAATCGTCGGGTGTACCGCATATACGATTAGCAATAAAGCGCACGAAAGTGTCTTTGATCACTTCGTTGAATTGAGGTACACGCCCACGGTTCCCGTTGATCGAGACAAATCTTTTGTGATCGGTAGGATTCCTAAGAATCTCCTTGATGGGGTTTCGCACTGTTCTAGTTGTTCTCAAACCGAACGTCTCAAAGAAGACAACACGGAGTGAGTGAACCAAAGAATTGAGATTCACCGATTGATGAAAAATGATTTGAAAAACAATCGCGTATTGCTTGAATAAAGAGTTTTGCAATACGACGAAGGTTTTATGAGAAAGATCAATTTTCAAACAAAATACTTTTGTATTAGAAAATGAGTACACAATCGACGTCTAGCTAAAAGAAGAGATTCGCACATCGAACGGTTTTCTAAAAGTATTTTTCAATCGAGATACTTTTTGAATTTGAAATGAATACACATTCAACGTGCTTAGAGAAAAGAAGGTTTGCACATTGAACGGTTTTTCCAAAAGTATTCGTCAATTCATTTCCTGGACCAAGGTTGATTCAAGATTGAATCTCCCCATCGTTTCTATCCAGTTGTCACAAGTTTGATCTTTTGCAAGATTTCACATGTCACCCACCAAGAGCTTGTTAGATGTTGGCTCTAGAAGGATTTCCATCTTCATTGTGAATATTTTTACATATCACTCGGATGTTCGGCAATACCACAAGGATAATCGTGGGACTCTTAATATGTACTTACTTTCCACATTGTGTGAAAAGCAAGTCTTCAAGAATTTAGTGTCCTAACGAGATATTGTGGATGATCTCTTGGCTCTAGACTCAATAGTGCATTTTGGTTCCTTCTTGGGAGACTAGGAAGAGGGTCTCCTTCTTCAATATCAACAATCTCTAAGAGAAAGTCGATAGATTATGTAGGTTCCCGTGAGAATGAAACAAGCCCTTTTAAGAGGAACTTGAGTGGTTTGAGAAGTTTAGTGCGGTGCATCACCGGGTCCATGATGTCTTGTCTTCAATACCGGTGTTACCTTAGTAACCACCGGTAGCATATGAATTGAACCCGGTTTACGCCCTAAGGTTGAATTGATGGAGGGCTATTTCTTTTCACCCTTTTTCACATTCGGTTCTTTTTCATTCTTCAACCCCTTCATTGCTTACGAGACTTCATAACTAGAACCTTGTTGGGTTTATTCCAATGACTAGCTCGTCTCATCCGCACTCTTCCCATATTCTCATTTTCTCCTTTTTCAATATTCCTAAGGACTCTACACTATCTAGTGGATTGTCCTCGGTGAGATCCCTCCGATTACGGCGGATCGTGGGAACAAATACCTAACCTAACCATCCTTATAACACCATGCATAAAGTAAATTGGTCGGTCTTTTGGTATTGTTCTTTCCTTCTCGAAACCAATTGAAAAATCATTTGGAAAAACAATCAAGGTACTTGTGATACGAGATCAAAGCATTTTGTACCTTAATAGTTTTGATCATTTAGAAAACCTCCCCTCAACATGTGCGTATGATTTAGAAATTGTTTAGCACATGGAGGCAAGAGGACTTTGAAATATTTTCTTTGATCACAATTTTCATCACAATTTCCTTAAAAAGCCATTTGATTTTCTTGGTAAAATTCTCCCCTCAATATGTGCATAGGATTTTGAAATCATTTTATCACATAGAGGCAAGAGTTCTTTGAAGCACATCCACAATCACAAAATCCATTAAGAAAACCATTTGAAAACACAATCAAGGTACTTTATAATCTCTTTTAAAAACTTTTGTACCTCGATGGTTTTGCTCCCCTCAATATGTGCTTCGATATTCGAAACGTTTAGCACATATGAGAGAGCAACTGCACAATTAAATCAAAACGATCAACTTTTATCAAATTTCATTATTAAATCACAAATTCTCCCCGATCAAAAATATCAAATCCTTTGAGATTTTGGATCCCAAGTGATTTAATTAGGTTTAGAAAACATGGGAGAAAATGTGGCCTTGTTTAAATACTCATCCGGTTTTGGATAAATCCTCCTCCTCAACATGTGCATTGTGTATTTGAAATCGTTTGGCACATGGAGGCGGAGTGCCTTTAAAGGACTAAAACCAATTCTATTAAAACAGATATGAGATTTAAATCACGATCTCTCACCCGATCAAAATTTCAAACCTTTTGAGATTTGTGATCCCAATTGATTTAAATCATTTAAAAAAGTTTGGGGAAAGACGTGGCAAGATTTAATTTTGAAAGATGATGATAAGGACCAATTTAAGACATTAAAGATTGTTAGTGTCGGTATGATAGTTTTTAAGAGATCTTTTAGTAAAATAAAACAATTTCACAATCAAACAAGAACAAAAAAAATTTCATTTTGAAAGACCTTGATTCTAAAGAAAGAATCATACCATGACATAACATTAATTCTTTAGATCACCACAAATTTTGTACAAACGGACTTTTTGTGAAGAAATATCATTTGAAAATATTTTATTTAAAATCACACTCCCCCTCAATCCATGACAGAAGTCAATAATTGAGTGACTTAGGTTTTGATAACAAGAAGTCCGGTGATTTTCAAAAAAAATAGTCCAATATATTTTCAAAACAATATTTTCCATTTTTAAAACAATTTAATCAAATTATTCAAAATTGTTTAAAAAAATGATATCCTGCACAAAGATACGTTAGATGGTTGAGAAGCTTCCGTTGTTGTTGTTGTAGGGTTTGGAAGAAAACCGTCTGCGATGCGGTGAGACTTCTTTTTCGTTGCATTTTATAATGCCAACCGAGGTCCAATTAAGCTCCGTTTCTTCAATCACTTAGAAGAAAACCATCTGCGATGCGAGAAGACCTCTTACGTTGCATTTATGCCAACTCTCCATTGAAGTCAAATTAAGCTTCGTTTCTTCATTTGTCGACCCAAGATATCGTTACCCTTTCCTTGCGGCATCCAATCATGTTCATTTATGGGATCCGGATCGGGAACATTCTTATATACCAAAATACCTGCATATGTTAGTGAACACACATACAAATATATGGTGGTCGACAACACCCAAACAGCCATCGACTAATAAAAGTCAATCCAACATATCAATCAGATCATGTAAGGTATGGGAATAGTGTGTTTCTCAAACTCTAATCATCTAAACCTAACAATCATATCCTAGAAACCTAGTCCTTCAACATAGGCAATTATATTTTTAATTAAGCACGTGGGATAATTAGGAAAGTCCGTTAGATGATATAAATTTGAAAACATTCTCCCTCAATCAATGACTTATTTTTCTCGAAAAGATTTAAAAGCACCAAGTCATTGATTGAGTTTTCAATTTTACTAAAACTCAAACCGATTGATTTTCAAGCAACTCATTTATCACCATTTTGTTAAAACACCAAATATTTTTCTCAAGAATTTTAGACGGAAAAACATTTGTGTAGGACAATGATCCTTCGACATACTTTCCTTGTTTTGTTTTTAGGATAAGTGCACGAAATATTTTGAAAATAGTTTAAGCATAGCACTTTCCTTCTTTAAAAACAGGTTGCTATCGAAATAATAGCAAACCATAGTTTAAGCACGGTCATGGTTTTGAAGTCCGGTTCTGATCTGAAATAGCGTAAGCCATTTTTGAGCGGGTTCTGATGCGAAATGATCGCAAACCATATTTTGAGACATGTTTTGAAAAAATATTTACACCTCCTGCTCGAACTTCATCTATGGTCCCGTGCCATTATTGAATGACATTTCTAAGACCGTAGATGTTATCGATACCGAAGACATATCTTGAGAAAACATATTTTTGGAATTTTGAAATTTTCTAATTTTTATGGTTTTGAAGGTTTTATATTTTCTATTTTCTTTTGTATTTTCTTTTTCTTTTGTTGGTTTTATATTTTTGTATTTTGCTTTTTGAATAAATATATACAAAGATAGAAGATGATATAGTTAAAGAGGATGGTGATACGAGTACCGAGATAAGGATATCAAGCGACACGTCGTAGAAGATAGAAGTCATCAACTCTTAAACATTCACCACCAAAGCTTCCAAGGGCTCTTGAATCGAAGAAAGAAATTGAACCATCGAAAGTGAGACTTTGGCGCTTCCCCAAACCGAAAATCCTTTAGTGAGCGATTGAAGCTCTATTTCAAGCTTGCTTTAGCCAGTGCACAAAGAAGCACACCATTATCATAAAATCCATTGCTCCATTTAAGAACGATTATCAAAGATCTCCATTCGGGTTATATCATCAAGAAGAATAGCATCGTATCATCCCACTCATAAATAATCTTCTCAAATTTCATAACCACCGACTTACGAAGCAATCCATTCCAAAAGTGTCAAGAGAACACTTCCCCAAGTAGTTGAGTTGATGTAGTCGGTCTCTTTGTATAATGCTCAAGAACTCTCCCAAATACACTTCATGAGGGAATGAAGAACACCTTCCCATGTTCACATTTTCTTCCCCGATGAGCGTGTATGAAGCTCAAGAACCCGGTACACCAATATCAAAGAACTCTCCGAATACACATCATGAGGGTAATGAAGAACACCTCCCTATGTTCACATCTTTCGTCACGATGAATGTGTATGAAGCCAAGTATCAAGAATCGATAACATTGAAGTACACACATTCCCAACGAGAGAATAAGCGATAACACCTCCTCATGTTACACATTTATCTCCCCGAATATGAGACACCATCGTACTACTGTGTACCTCTTTATCTTGAAACTTTCTCTAACATCTCTTCCCCACATAGTTGGAATAAGAACACTAAACGCCTTGATGAGTAAAACCTTGAGTTTCTCTGCGGTCATGACATTTGTTTTCCGGAATATCTTCAATCACTTAGAAGAGTTAAGTTCATCAAGTTTACTCACCATGAGTCAAACCTTGAGTTTCTCTCATGTAATAACATTTGTCTTCCCGGATATCTTCAATCACTTAGAAGAATTAAGCTCATCAAGATTACTCGCGTTTAGATGCGTGTCTCCTTTCCCTTGCGGTTTGATGCACTGTAATCGAAGAACTCATTGAAAGCCCAAATACTAGAAATTTGTATGAGAAGAACACTTGAATTCTTTGTGAGAATCAACTTCTTGAAGACTCTCTCGACTATTTATATCAACCCTTATGTAGACAATTTGAAGTGACCATCAAGAAGAAAACCCGCTATACCATACTTGAAATGAAGTCAACTTCCCACATTTGTATCTTAAGCTTGCACCTAATGATGGAAGAACGTTGTAGAAATTTATGCTTCAAGCAAATCTCTAAGTACTCACTACCCAAACAAAGTATGAGACATTAACACCTCTTGCGATTATCCACACCGTCATATCGTGTGACATCGAGTAAAACAAAGTAACTCCTAATAGTGATAGTTAACGGTCTTCAACCATCCACCTCATTGCCGGTAACTAGATAAGCCAAGTCTTCAACTCAAATTCTTAAGCCCGAGCAAGTTATCAAATAAGAACACGCCTTTGTGAAAGTCAACTTCAATCTCAAATAAGTGATAAATGATTAACTCAAGTAATCACCTTGTGTCAAATGTCCAACGTTAAATAGTCAATATCAACGTCTCGAGTAGTCAACGCTAAAGAATATGAGCAAGTCTAATTGGGAATTGAATCGACTTATAACTTTCTCCCAATTAGTGCTCTCCCTAAACCGACAACTGCTTGATAAATGCCCAAATTAAGAAGAAGTCTTTAGATAGATAAATGCAACTCGTCTTTAGTCTTCTAACATGTAGCGAAAATGTAGAACATCATGTAGACTCGACCTTCTTCAAGATTGTGCGGTTGGGGAATAGATAGTTAACATCTTCAACTCACACCAAAAAGCATCCCACCAAAAAGCATCCCAATTAACTTACATCTTGCAAATCCCTTAACTAAAATCTCTCCCAATCAAACAAGAACGAAAAGATGTTCATCAAGGAAATCGAAGAATTAGGCCGCAACGAACACACAAGATGGTAACGCCAAACTACCAATCACATCAAACAAGAACGAGAGATTGTTCGGAATCATCATGTTGATGTATCGTGAAGCATTAACCGGAAGCACTTTGTCGATAAACTCATCAATCCGAGTGAAGTTGTCAACCAACGGCTCTTAGAAGAGAAAACTCCATGTGAGGATGACCCGATAAGAAGAAGTTCGGTTCTTACATGAGTTTAGAGTCAGATGACCATTTATATTCTCAAATATCAATCAACAATGCAAAAATTCACACTTCTTCTCCCCTCAAGAATTGCATACGGAGATGCCATTCTTGATTAAATAAGTGAAATCATCCAAATGTATTCTATTCACACTTCTCTCCCGTAAAATTAGCACATGATGTCGCCATCGTCATTATAGTCGAGCAAGTTGAATAAGAAAACAATCAATGGTAGCCCGGTTCACTTGATGGTGAAGCACATGGAAAAAGTATGAAGCATGTTGATGAGAATGGTCATAATAAGAAGATTTCTCTTCTTGAAAGATAAAGCGCAATCGAGAAGCGTACAAGTTTTCTTTTCTTTCTTTTGAGTAAAGCGAGGCATGAACTGATGTGTTCATACGTCATAAGAAGATTTCTCTTCTTTAAAGATAAAGCGCATCAAACGTACACATTTCTTTTCTTTAGAGTACGAGGCCTCGAATCAAGTGAACATACGTCATAATCTCTCTTTTCGGCTCTCTTAGCATAACATGTAATCAACCCATTATCATTCGGTGAGGCTTTTGTAGTGACGGTGATGGAGAAAACCCAATATGATGAATTTGACCTCAAGTAAACTAACCCGAACTCGTGACTTAAACTTGCACATATGTAACAAAGAGCGGTCGAGAATTCATGCCCTTTGAATCTCTAAGTACTCTATACTCTTCAACCAACCAACCATCAAGTAATAGACGTACATTACCTCTTGAAAATCCACAATTGAATGTGACACCGAGCACTACAACGTAACTCCTTTAAGTGATAGTTATTTTGAGGTGATAAGAGCCCAATTCCCCAAGTGGTAAAAGAAGAGGTAAAGTCACCCAACAATAACTAGATTTCCAAGTCTTTGTTTTGATAATAAGCTCGAACAAGGATCTCAAGAATCTTCATCCATCCATCCCGATACCTTCGGATACTAAATACACTCGCCGTGATAAATCACTTCAACCTCAAATAAATAATAGTGAATTAACTCCGTTGTCACATCTTCTCGAATAATGCTCAAATCTAGCCTTCTTTGACATTTGAATGAACTTTGATAATGGTTTCATCCCACCATGGTTAAAAGCATAGAACCCGTAAAACTAAGCAATAACCAAACTACCATGACGAATATCCAAACACACATCCAATTTATGAAGTACACCTTTTATCCTTCTTGAAATGTAACCCGTAACACCAAAGATCTATAGATCCCGAATTACACTTTCTTTCTCCGAGATGGTTCCATCATTACGGATTTTATCACTCTATGGTTTAAACCGAGAAATAGTTTCTTCGGGATTTTACAAAACCAAGAATAAACCGTAAGATAGATCCGAAATGTACTTTACTAATACCGGGATGTTTCCATTGTCACGGATTTTACAAGTCTATGATTTAAACCGAGAAATAGGTTCTTCATGGATTTTACAAAATCAAGACAAAACCATAAACAATGTCATCTTGAGTATGTTATGACAACTTTGGTTTCGGTGAATATCGGTTTTAGGGAACATGCGCGGTTCATCAACGGTTCATAATCCAACATCATCAACATCATCAACCATCCAATAAATACTTTGGTAAACACATCATTCACGCATTATGCCGGCTATTGTAGTGACCACATGGAGAAGTAAACCCGATATGTCAAACTTGATCATGAAGTAGAATTCCCAGTTTGTTACTTAAACTTGTACTAATCCTTGTGAAGAAGAAACGGTGTACCCAATGTACAAAACCTCTTGACATTCTCAATGCGTGAGACACCAAGTGATAGCTACGTTGTGGGTCAAACGAGAAAGAATCACAACCGTAACTAAATAGCCAAGTCTTTATCACTCTCAATAAATGCCCAAACAAGTCATCTTCGCGAAGGGTAGAAAGAAAGAAGGCGAAAATAAGTAAACGCAGCCGGAAAAACCTCACTTCACATCCAAATAAGAAATATCGTCCAAACAACCCCGTAGTCGAATTTGTTCAATTAATTCAAGCCGTGACAAAATATACTCCATGAAAATGCATAAACCAAACTATCATGCCACATAGCACATCAAATCTCATCATCACTCCAAATCATATCAATAAATCTCATCAACCAATCTCATCATTAAATCACATAAATCCGATCTCATATTAAGAAGCCCATCTGACCGTCATTCAAATCCAATCACTTATACACCCGTTATGATAAATTTCTTTTCTAAAAAAATAAGCACAAGCCGTGAATTTGTATCCTCCGTGAAATATTATCATGACAAGAATACTATTCTTTTAAGAAATAAATAAAATTTGTATCCTAAATTTTTATAATAAAAATTCGGATAACAGATTTTATTGATTCACTTTAGCCCAAAGAAAAGAATCCGACCCATGTAGCAGTCCAATAACCAAACCGTCAATCCAAGAGGGTGAAAAGCCCACGAATTACCAAACCCATGATCCACATCAAACTTGATAATTCTCGGCCCATCAGATTAATCAAACGCAGGTCCATGTACAAGTGATACTCAATTCAATACTTCACCTAATAATACGGGTATATAAAGCACATAACTAACACACATTAACCCTAAACCTAAATGAACTAACAATTTTTGAGCGCCCCCATCTTATTTCTGCTATCTTAACGCAATACCTATCAACACCGTCAAAGAGAATCTCACCACTCATCTCATGTTCGTCATCACAACCCTATTAAAACACACGAATTATCACACACAAAAAAAACGCCCTTCTTTCTATTTGAATTGCATGGATGAAGACCAACAATTTGTCTCTTCGAGATATTTAATTAAAGGTCACGGGTAGGTTTAAATTTTGTGTTTTCGTTTTGCTTTTGGTGTTGAACGAACCAAAGAACACAAATAACATATTTGTTAATTTGTCTCTTTGATTGTTCGGATATTATCATAGATCGGTGAGGATAATTGTTCAATTAAAACAATCTTGAAAGGATTGCAAAAGATATTGAATATGAAACTGAGATCAGGAATGATATTATTTTTGATGTGAGTCTTGTTTGAATCGAGTCTTGGCAGTTGAGATGGAGTTGGATTAGGATTTGTTGTTTGTTGTAGTCGAAGGTTTGGACTGATGATGGTGGTACTGAGGTCGTGTCGAGTCACGGTAAAATGGTATATGGTCTTGTGGTCGAGTCAGTTTTGGTATTCGGTATAGGTCAAGGTCAAATAGTCATTGTAACTTCTTCTTCTACATTTCACGTCAATTCGCCACGACTAAGTCGCCACGGCTAACTCGCCAAGTCGACGGCTAAGTCGCTAGGCTAACTCGCCAAGACCAAGTCGCTAGGCTAACTCGCCACGACCAACTCGCCACGCCAAGTCGCTAGGCTAACTCGCCAAGTCGTGGCGACTTGTAAAGACAAGTCGCTATAAGAGGTGCAATGCATCCGTGGGTTTGTGTCAAATCGCTAGCAAGATTTTTATGTTTTCCGATGAGTTTTCCTTACTTTTCCGTTCATCTTCATGATATACCCGAAAATTGCAAAAAAAATGATACTTTTGACCCAAAAGACAAAGATACCAATAAGCATGTGATCCATTTGACCACGATTTACCGAAAATACCATGTTATGAAAAGCGACCCATGAGAACAACATGTGGACTACATACATGACTGTTTGACTACAAGAAACACGGTTTGGTGCAAGAAAGATCTAAAAGATATGACATAAAACTGTTTGGACAACATATGACACACCACGATATGACAAAGATAACAAAACCATAAGATTTTCTTGACCAAAACAAGGATACAACTAAAACTGTTTTGCCAAACAAGATACGATACCACACAAATCAACAAAACACCATAACCTTGGCTCTGGTACCAATTGTAGGATCGTTATTTTATTGTGTTGATGATTCGGGTGGTCTTGGATGATCAAAATACATGGTTGCCATAGTTAGAGAGTTAGTAGAGAGAGAGGGTGTTCTTGCTAGAGGTTTACACAAAGTAGGGAATATTAGATTAATGAGAAGAGCATCACCCTTCCATGGATGGAAGGGTATTTATACTACAAATACACGACCTCCTATCGGCTGTGGATCGGGGATACGATGGGTAAAGACCCGTCCTTCCTCCACGGTGTTGCACTAAACTATACTACGCTACAAACTAATAAATAAACTACTAAATAACGTAAATAACGATATGTCTACGAGCTAACTTATGCTAGATAATATTAGGGGTGACCGACTCTTCACTATGGAATTTTCTAATTCCTAACAATAAATTAGAAACTTATATTTTTACATAACCCAAATGAAATGTTTTTATATTTCAACGTGTTAAAAACAACATAAGCATATTATTAAACCTAGTATTCAATTTGGTAAAACTTGTTATGAGACTTTTGACATTAATCACCATAACCAAATACGGATATTCATCCGAGTCACGCCAAATTTTCTACAACTATATTATATATTTTCAATAACAATTGGAATGATTATGTTGACACTTACTTCATTTTTCAAAGTACAAGCTTGATCATTTTTGCTTAACCATTCTTTTAAAGTATATACATTTATATTAATGACCCGTGAAATGTATTTTGAAATTTACTAATGTATACAAGTTATATTGTACTTAAATCTTGTAGTAGCGACATAAACATACTTCCTTCATTCATGATGTCCACTTAGTCCGATAATGTCCAAATAAATGTACAAACTTTTCGTACATCGTCATTCGGTTATCATCAAACCGAAGTCTTGTTCATCCTTGATATCTTTTTCTGCGTGTACCCTTCCAAGTATTATCATTGGTCATCATTAAACCAAAGTCAAAATTCCTTCCTTGAGATTCCTTCCATGTCATACTTCCTAAGCCGAAATCCACTCAATTCCTTGTAAATTGTTCTAAGATAAATGATGCCACATAAGCAACAACCACAACAACAACAACATAAACATTTAAATTTATAAAGTTAGGTAAACTTTATCGAGTCTTAAACATAAAGACTAAATTTCCGTATTAATTAGGTTGCGTGTCGGAGCCTTGCACTACCAATACTTGATTTAATATCCTTCGGACTTCTAACTGCCAAGGTGAGTTTCATAGCCCCTACTTTTAAACTGTTTTATACTTGTTTTGGGGGAAGATACATGCTCATTTTACTTAAAAGATTTGAATTATTGAAATTGTGCATTTCCATGCATACCATGCTTTATGATTGATACTTTCAAAGATACATCACACATAGATGTTTTATGGACCATGCCAAAATGTTTGACTTAGAATATTACGCAGCTTAGCCTAAGTCCTTAGATCCCAAATTGCCCTTTTCATGAACCGTTAATTCCTGTTGGGAAGCGCGAATGTTATAAATAGATCTATTGGGGGTGACTCACCTATTCGGTTGGCCTCGCATGGGTCAAGGCGAAACATATAGCATGTCAGAACCGAGTGTATTGGGATAAACACTCGTCATGGGCTCCTTATTTGTATGACTACATTTGCATACATATATTGTCGTAGCTTCGGTTGCATGAACTTAGTGCTGGCGTAATAGATTTATAATATATGGCATTATATTCGTTGTAATGTGCATATACCCTGCTTATGGTCCACTAATGAAATTCTTTTATGAAATGTAATCATAAATTTTATGACATTATGCAAGACGTAATGATCATCAAAAACCGAATGATTAATGGTATACTGAAGTGCCTTTTAAATAAACCTATGAACTCACCAACCTCGTGTTGATACTTTTTAGCATGTATCTTCAGGTTTTGAGGTGATAGCTTATCTTTGGAGGCGCAAGGCAAAGGCATGGCATGGTCATAGACGACTCTGATTTATGTATTGGTACCACATTTTGATAATGGGCCATTTTTCCGCACAAAACAATAAAGTAAACATTGTTTACAAGTATGAATAAAATTTTATTTATGAAAATCAGTTATTCTATGCTTATGTTGTGATATCAATTTAGTAGCACCCTAATACTTGTGTGCTTCCGCTGAGCCATTTTGGGGGGTGTTACACTAAAGCTCACCACATATTTCGTTTGTAAATATTGACATACGATGTTGAACGTATCTAAACACTCTGATTTTCCCCTTTAATTTCTTTTGATATCTTAACGGCCTAGCAAAATGTCTGGTGCATAACTTTACACGAAGCTTATTTAGATAGCAAATGGTATTTGAGATGGATATCAAAAGTCCCATCTACGTTAATATGAGCCTCTTACAGCTGTCTGAATATACTAAACTATAAGTGTTTAAGTTTAAAGTTTTCATTATAAGCTGATAATGAAGATGCAAGAAATGATGAGAAAAAGCATAAAATAATTGCAACTTTGTGCCACTCTCATTAAAAGTGTTACTATTCGATGTCAAGTTCCATCCCATTCTACTACGACTATATACAGAGATGCTTAACATCTTCGAGCCAATCATGGTTCATTAGGACGGCCGTCTGCTAGGGACCAATGATTATATCTTCTCACAGAAAATATATATTCATGTGTCGCCAACGGATGGCAGCCACAATGAAATATGATTGACTTGAAGAGATTTACCAACTTTATATATAATTGTGTTGACATTCATTCGCTATAATCATGCAGTAAGGCTTTGATCATAAATATTATCTGTTTGGAAAAATGTGTCACAGTTCAGACGTAAAAATAGCGACCATAGGCATACAACCAAAAAATGCTTTTGAATTGTCACTTATGCATACTACAATTTTGCATAGATTCTTAAACATACAACGGCCTATTCCGGTTGCAACCTATGACCAGCTAACCTAATCTATATGAAAAATGAAGACTTATTCATTATTAGGAAAATACGCCCATAAATTAAACCAAATGTCATCACTTCAATAGCCCCCTATCCTACTATCATGAATAATTTTCGAACACCGTATATATCAAATTACCAAAACAAATATAAATTAAAAACATCTTCATTTCACTATTATCAGAGCAATACATCTGTATGTTCCACTCATGAATCAATTTTAATTATCATTTCACTAACAATTAGGACAGAAAATTTAGGAGTATAATCAAACCATACTACAAACCATAACCAAGTAATGTATTTTTTTTTAAATAAAAACAGATCTAATCAATCACAAATCTGAGAATCAGTTTTGTAAAATAATGAACATATAATTGATGAAATAATACCTGGTACAATCAATCCCTTAATGATAACGTTTATTTTGATTCCTTATTGTTTGATTTCATTTATATTACTTCAAACTGAAACCCCTAAATTCGCTCTAAAAACTTATTTCACCGACATACGTTTTTTACGTGTGTTTTATTCATGTGTGTGAGAGATAAAGTCAGTCAAATGCTTATAAATACATTATATAAATAAAAAAAAATTAAAAACAATATTGGGACCTTAAAGCTGAAATTTTATTAATTATTTAACAACCTAATTACATATTAGGTTTCCATCATGACATCAACCAAGACCAAGGAAAACACAGTTAAACCCAACAACCTACCTACACCATTGACCAACACAAAATACCCTAAAGACCCAAACCCACCCAAACCTAATCATACTTCTCCATTATGGTGATATGCTCCTGCTTTTTGGTAATAATAGTACGCACCTCTACCAACATGACCGCAAGCGACTCCAACAAACGACACTCCATCACTTGAACTTCATGAAGGCACTCATAGGTCTCATCAGCAGCTTCTTCTTCATCAAAGTTCAGAGACAAAACCTCATTCATTCTCTCTGTGCGCTTATTAACCCCTCTAACCAGCTCATTCCTTCGTTCCCCTAGCCACATAACCATCCCCTCATATTCTGCAATCTCTTGATTGAATAAAAACTTGAAGCATATGTGTAGCTGATCTGATCCGCAGACATCTTTGAGGTCATTGATTAATGGGGTTTCAGACATTTTTCAGATGATTCGATGGTGATTAGGTCACAAATGATGTTATGTTGAAAAAAGATAATAAGACTAATGGAAAAAAAACGAATCACTAACATAATATATTGTAACTGCAGAAACTTAATGATTGCAAATATTAACTCGAGTATTAATTAGTACAGTTCGTTCGTCTTCCCATGCAGAAACATCAAATCCGTAATTAACATAAATTTGACAAATACAACATAAAACCCTCCAACTTGAGAATGCCTAAAAATTACAATTAATTTTTGCAATATAACAAAAGTAGCCCTCAAAGTTTTTCTATTATGATCATACAGAATATTTCCTTGAACCTACTTCATTAACAAATGTATATATCTCTATCTATGTATCATTATCATGGTTTTTATCAATCTAATACGCTCAAATAACCAAATACGTACTGCTATCATGATAAACCTAAATATCATCTACATTATTTCAATGAAACTCAATTAAAATTAATTAAATAACGTCAACAACATCCTTCATCCGGTGATCACAAATACAAATTGCAAACTTTTCCAACAAAATAAAACATTAAAATTATTAACTTACTACATAACATATAAGTTATTCTATATGACGTATAAATAACAGCATTATTTCAGGAAGAAAAAAATTGGCACGAGAAATCACGAGTTATAGATTGATCTATATGGGCGTCGAAATCATACTAAGAACCCGACAAATTACACAAACAATACACTATAAACCCTTAAATACAACCTGTATGCATCGCACGTTTATTTCAATTAAAGGTTTATTTAAGCTTATTTTTAAAAAATGATAATAAACAAACATCTAATTATATTCATTCATCTTCATAGCATTTCCTTCTTCGACACGAGAACTGGCCTTTGCTGCAAAAACCAGGTTTGCCAACTTATGAAGTAATTCCCGATGTCTCTCCTGAGTTTTCCTTAGCGCTTCATCCACATCCAAAGCAACCACATCATTACCTAGGGCTTCCATGTTCGCAATCATACCTCGGTTTCTTGCCATTACCCTCCTCAAATGCTCACAATTAGCAACAAGCAATTTGGACAACGCATCATCTTCGCCAGCCTGCTGAATAAACCACATACGCATGGAATCATTCAATTTAGAAGAACCAGAAAGAGTAATTAGGTTCTCTAGCATTTGAAATTGTGCCATTATATCAAAATACAAATGTTTTCACATCTAAGCATGATAATAATGTCAAATAAATAGGCAAATATTCGCTTATGTAACATACGCAAATTTAAAAAGTGCAATTGAAAAGACTATTTTAAATAATCATTATTTAGTACATAATTTTTTTTTGCCTTAAAATAATCCAGGTTCTACACGCGTCTCGTATCACTTGACAATCCATGTCTATATAACATGTAATTTGGGATTTACATCAAGGTGGTAGGTAAGCGGGCAACAAACAAGCCACACCCCTTTCTCGAATAGCAAACCCTATTCTATCGAAAACATAATCGTGACCCCTGGGATATATATATTGTCACAACAATCTTACGAACCCGATCCAAGAAGCTTGACTTGAGGGGCTAAGGAACCAAAAGTGTCAAAAGCAAAAGAACAAACACGTGTTGATTCTGAGCGAGCTTTATCACGTTTGTCATTTTTTTTTTCTCGGCTTCATAACAACATGCCACCAGAACCCATTGCCTCAAGATCCACGAGGGGGGACACACCAATGAGGTCCATTATTAGCGTGTTTCCCCCCATCCAAAACCAAAACATCAGTGGCAGCAGGAGGAAAATTATACTAATGTAAGCATTACGCATTCCATATTTAGATAAGCCCGTGTGCAACACACGAGTCAGAATGACTCATTTATATATAAGATTTGATAAACTTGATCATCCATCTAGTATTTCTTTGTGACATCTTAACATGAACTTTGAAACACTGTTGTGGCACTTCCGCACTTGTATTTTACCATATCTTCGTAACAAGTGTATTATTATCTTACCCTTTATCTTTTATCCACCAAGCTCACACAAGTGCAAACGCATTTACCCTTTATCTTCAACTTCACAAGTTGATATTATAACACGCATTTATTATGAGTATTAGTTAATTCATGATTTTTTTTCCAACATCAAAGAACAAAATACAATAATGGTGAGTGAATTTCATGGAAGGACCGTGATATGATGCTAAACAAAATGCAGCAGTGGGTGGCGGGCTGCGTTGTTTATCAATGTTATTCGTTCATCAATTCTTCATTATTCACTTTGAGTTGTTCGTTACGCAACATACTTTCATAAACGTACTTATTTCAGTTTTCATTAACAACGAAATTCGCCTTCGTCACCAACTGATATATCACCATCATAAAACGTAGTCAATTCATAATCAAAATACGAATTATACCCAAATCATACCATTTGAAAACTGAATGTTGAAAAGAACAAAATAAGGAAAATGGAGGCATCATGGGGCTTGTTGTCTAGTGGTAGAAGCTTAAGTAATTAAGCGAGTCATCACTTACGACTATGTTCTCCGCTTCATCTTAAAGAATGAAGAGGAGGTGCGACTCTAATCAAAAAAATGAAAGTCATTTAAAAAAAATAATAAAAAATGGAGGCTTGTTGTTATGTGATGTCATGGGATACTGAAAGTACGCGAGAATGAAAAGAACATTTTATCCTTGAAATATCTAGATTTTTTGGTGGAGGGTTTGAGCTATACTACAAAAGTGCCACTCTCCACTTTCCTCCGTTCTAAATTTGGATGGCCAAGATCACTTTCTACTTCTACGGTTTCAATATTTTGAAGCACTTTCTATCTATCTTTTATATAATAAAGGAATTACATCATTTTAGAGTGATTTTGTCAATTTATTTTTATTGAAAAAAAAATTAGGTCAATAGGAGAACTCGATTTCACCACATAAGCAAAATTGTGTGATGTGATTGGTTAAGAAAAGTCAAAATTAAATTGATTTTACCAACCTTTAATTAATTTGGTGGAAAAATTTGTTGGTAAGAAAAACACATAAAATATAGAATCAAATTTGTGAAACAAAACTTTAAAAAGATAGGTAATTAATAAAACTTTAGTGGTTAAATTTTTAAAAATTGTATAGAGTTAATTATAATATTATAAATTTACATGTTTTTTAATAACTTTGGAAATTAAACAAATATCCCTTATACTTTATACCCCTTATACTTTATAACTTAAAAATATAATATATATGTTGTTTTAAAACTCCAACATATAAATATACATAAGATTATAAATATCATTTTTTTTTACTATATATGCTTACTAAAGACTCATTTATTTCATATTAAAAGTATGATGAATGCGAACACGAATTTGAATATTAAATACAGTGAAATTATCGAAAACTAATATAATTATCAAATCAGACTTTGTAATATGAAGAGAAAAAAACGCGATTGACTTATAACAACTACTCATGTAAGTTTATTTATTTATATAAGAATATGTAGAAAACATTTTTAAAAACTTTAAGGAGTATATTTTAATTTCATCAACGCTTATTACGTGAACTAAACTCGCATTCGTAGACATTATAATATTAGTAGTGAAATTTAAATAGAACATCAACAACTATATCGGTAATTATAGTTGAATCTTGAGTTATCTAACAAAACTTTTTACAAAATTTGATTATACAAAATTCTAATGAATTTAATGGATAATGAAAACTCATGCGTAAGTATATAATTATATGTAATTACTTTTAAAGACACAATATTCAAAGATTGATAAAATAATTTTTTTATTAAAATCGCATACGTACGGATTATAACTAGTACTAATTATATATAGTCAGCAAATCTACAATGAAAAAACAAAATAAAAGAGAGATGATTTGCACATTTCTCAAATTAATTGGGACATTTTAATTTAGAGTGTTTTGACATTTATATCTTTAAATAGTGAAAATAAATAAAAAATCATGTGAGAGTATAAGTGTCAATACACTTTATATTAAAGTATCTCAATCAATAAATAAAATGTACAAATCACCGCCCAAAATAAAATCACCCGATGATGTATCTACTTTTTTTGAACTTTGATCAATGATGTTACTACTGTCAAACTCAAAGTGTACCTCAACTACAGATCATGCTTTTTTTATTGGGCATCACGTTACACTTGCTGTATTCAATGTTCAATATAAATATTGTTCTTTTTTAATTTATTAAACAGTTAGAGCAGAAGACATGCTAACCATTAACATGCCAAATGCATCTTGCTTGGACTTTTGGCATGCCATTCATCATACCAAGGAAAGTGTCAAATGTGTTTCAGCCATTTGAATGGCTCACGCCATTTGTCATGGTTTGTGTGTGTGTTTTTTTTTTTTTTTTTTTAGGTGAGTGAGTATTTTTAGTGGGGTATTTTGTGAGACCCAATAACATGTTAGTGATGTGTTATGAGGGAGGGTGTTTTAGTTATCGGTGTGTTATTAGGGATGTGATGAGATGGCGCTGAAATAACATACCAATAATGTGTTATTCATATCAACAATACCTTGCGCTCTTAGTATCATATTGCCAATGTTCACCACATCTAATTATCATAAGTTAGCCGTTAGGACTAGACTTAAAAATTGATAAGCATGCATGCATGATGCACCGGTCGATTTCATATGGTCGAACCTCTCATACTTTCACATTCACATACATCTATGTGTCTAGATCGAGCTCGGCTCGTTTAACCAGAGGCGGAGATAAGAATACGAAAGGTGAGCACGTATTTTTAGCGATAAAAATTGTAATGTTTTTTGTTTTTTTTAATATTTTACTATTTTTCAATTTACCCCCCCCTGTACACACACAAGCTAACAAATCGATTCGCAGTGTAGTTTTTAAAATCATCAAAGTTTGCAGTAGAAAAGCTCGAGCTCGACTCGTTTCGAGCCATATTTTTAAAGCTCGAGCTAGTGTTGTGAGTCATTGTTGAAGCTCGAGCTTGGAAAAAAAATTGTTTATAATAGAGTATTTTTGTAAGAAGAGCTTATATGACACTTTGATATAAAAAAGCATTCTGTAAAATACGTCTTTGTGGTTTATTAATTTTCACATTAAACATTCATGTCAGAAATTTTTAACAATAATCATCTCTCCGTTAATAAAAGTTAACACAATACATCCCTATGGACTAAAGTTGTATTATTTTTTTTCATTATCTACTAATAGTCAAACACACTTCTTGATAAAATCACTCTCAAATGCCCTTTTATTAATTTCACCATCTTCTTCTCATCATCATTACCAATCATCATCTTTTTTCTCACTACCTCTACCACCCTAAAATACATAAACCACTGACTATTAAATTACTTTCAACTACCATAAAATACCTAAACTCGTAAAATGTTTATACCTATCATTATATAATCACTCACAAACACCACAAAATACTAAAACCCATCACCATATTCTTTTCATCACCTTACCAACACCATCCACCATATATACTAACACAATCCTTCATATATATGGTGGCCGACTCTGTGACCACCACCATTTCGCTACCTCCACCACTCAATAGGCCATCATATTAGTTGGCGGAAGTGGAGGTGATGGAGGTTGTGGATGATGGAGAATGGTGGTGGTGGTCACAAGTCCGACTATCAAAAATTGTGTGATTGTTGAGAGTGATTTTATGGTGATATGTATATGTATTTGTATTTTGTGTGGATTTAACTATTTTGTGGTAGTTGTAAGTGATTTTATGGTGAGTGGTTTAAATAGTGAGAAGAAGATTATGATGATGATGGGGAATGGAGATGATGAGAGGAAGAAAATGAAATGAATAAAAAAGTGTTTATGAGTGAATTTATCAAGATGTGTGTTTGACTTTTAGTATACAACGAAGATAATAGAGAAAAAATTACATCGCTAGTCCCTAGGGACATATTATGTTTAACTTTTACTAACTGAGGGATGATTAGTGTCAAAAAGATTTAACATAGATTTTTAGTGTGAAAACTGACAAACTACATGTATGTATTTTGCACTTTACTCTAAATATAATAAAGTAATTTGTTTAAATTTTTAATTAAAAAAATTATGTAATTATAGAATATATTACTACTTCTGTCTCAAAATTATTGTCAGTAGACAAATCACAAAGTTTAATAATAGCGTGACCACTACACTTTTCAACCAATCAAATCGAATATTCTTCCAATAATGTCTTTTTTTATTAATTAATATAAAAAATGGACAATTATTTTGAGACATCTCACAAAATAAATATATACTACAATTTTGAGACGAAGAGTATATATGTAAGAGCTCGTGTGGCTCCCACTAATCGAGCTCGATATTTGAAAACTATACTTTAGCCCGCTTATCAAACGCAGCCTTTATTTGAAGTTTAAAACATGAAGCTTTCGAACTTCGAAATGCTTTTAACAATCGAGCTCGAGTAGCTCACGAGCAACTCGACTCATTTACACCCCTACGATATATCAGGAGAATGATCCAGAAAGATAGATGTGTTAATGCATCAAATAATGATCCGTCAAAGTTGTCTTCTATTGCAAAGAGAGTTAAGTTGTACATACATATCAACATCGAAGTAGTTGAGGTACACTTAAATGGGGGTCAAAGACGACGACGACGAAAAAAAAAGAAGAAAAAGGTAAAATAAAAAAGGGAAAAATGCATAAAAAGGCACCCAACTTACTTTCAATATTCACTTGAGGTATCGAACTTTATTTTAGTCAATTTATGGTACTAAACTACGAAAAATATTCAAAATTATGCAACTAACATGTTTCGTTAAAAAATTGATTAGTTTTTACTTAGTAAGTCAAATTTATATTTGTACATTAGACTCCCCCGTGTGTATTACAATATTTTTCTAGTTACAAGTAATAATGTACTTTTACCAATTCAAATATCAGTAGTTTATCACCCAAATATTAAAGTGACTCGCAACAACATTAAATCAAAAGATATCATGAAACGTGAAGTATAATCCTTTAGCTAAAATCAAATATTAGTTGCACAAAGTTTGCAACACCTGATAATATGAGTGAAATACCATTTATAGGAATAACATGAAAAACTTCAATTATAAGCTCAATTGTTGAAGATGAAGCAAATGTACTATAATATATTTAAAAAAATCCGTTTTTTTTATAGGTTATAGTAGCTTTAGTGTTCTGCAGAACTATCATCAATTTATGTGTTTTGGTCTCCTTCATTGCAATATAAGAAACTAGGGTCATGTCGATTCGTATTTTGGGATTTTATGAAAGGTTTTTATTGTTAAGATGTTTAAAAGTTGTATATTAAGCTTTTGAAATAAAAAAGAGCATGATTGACAACATCAAATACTCCTGAATATTAAGTGTCAATTTCCCCCGTTAATGCTCGTTATTTATGTCAGTTATATGGATTTACGCTTGTTTTCCATTGTTTTACACTTTCAGGTAAATTACGAGCATTGGAGCTAAAGAGACGCGGAAATGGAAACGTTACTAAAGATTTATCACAATATGCTTATTTTGAAGAAGTTACGCGTAACTCATCTCTCACATTACCGTAACTATTATGTGACCCGAAGTCCAACTTATCAAGAGGTTACGACGTAACTCCTCCCAAAGGTTACGACGTAACTCCATTAGGTCAAAAGAGGTTCCACGCCGATACTTACGGCGTAACTCATCGCATCACTTACGACGTAACCGAGTTTATTAAAGACTACGGCGTAACCACTTCTAGGTTATGCCGTAACTAGCGTATCTAGTGCATTTACGGAGAAATAGAAGGTTACGCAGAACTCATCTATTGGTTACGCCAGAACCTGACACCGCCTATAAATACCCCACGAATTTCAAAGATTTGAAAGCATCCCATTCCACACACAACACTGAGAACGTGGGAAAAAGCTCAAGGAGGTCTAGGGAAGCATACGGAGTCGTTTCGAAGGAGAAGTCACACCATTACGATAAGCTTTAGCGTTTATTATTTCTTTTACTTTCAATTCATGTATTTTGTACCTTTGAATATTGAATTGATGTGCATGATTAATATAGCTGCTAAGCACCCTTTGGTGCTAGCCTAGTTATGAGTCCTTAATTGTTTTGTTTGCATTTACCTTTACTTGGTACAATTATTTCTAAGTGTATGCATGCATAGTTCTTTGGTAGTCACCCCGGTTCGGTAGTTTTGAATGGCGATAGAGGCCAATTGCCTAGGAGATATGACCAACCACCCTAGGTGAGCGGATCGAAACGGGAAGGGTAAGATATGACCAACCGACCACCCTTTCTACTTGTGCGATTGACCAACGATCACCTATCGCTCGGATGAACTTAAGAATTGGGGGTGTAGTGTCTAAGTTCCTAACGGCCGGCACTCACTATTTAGAATCTAGCATGCAATGGTACTTAATGACTCGGCTTGGGACCAGAACAACCGGACTTATGACGGTACGCTGATTTCTCTGTGGTGGCATTTTTGCTAATAGGTTAGGGGAATTGACCAAATGTTGCCCTCTCGAATTTGACCCCACCAAGTAATTGGAAGTAGGTAGACGTAGACTTAACTAGCTGGGAGGATTAACTAGGTTAGCACCACTATTCCTCTATTGATTTCCTTCACCATTTATTTGCTTTTATATTCGCATTAGTAGTTTAATTAATTAAAACCTATCAAACCATTAATATTCTCGTGACAATTAGACTTAGTAATTATCCGACACACATAGCTCTTGGGACGACCTCGACTTTACCATTTACTACACTACACATGACTGTGCACACCGCCCGTTAGTGCATTAGGGTAGACCATAGGTATAGCGAGACACTATAAATATTAAGACACAGTCGGTAAAACTCGCATCAAGTTTTTGGCGCCATTGCTTGGGAGCTATATTAGGATTGATATTAAGTCTTTCATTTCATTTTTAAACTTTTCCCACGATCATATTTCAAGTTTTGAGATACCATGGAAGTTGTTAACATCGATGACCTCACTCTTGAGGAATACTTGGCGTGACTAGAAGCGGATCAAGGGTCGGGTCTCGTAAGACCCAAGAATCGGAGCGGATGTTCGTTTCGAGATTAAAGACCAATTTATGAGGGAGCTTCGCTAACCCTTTTTCAGAAAGCAGGGGACGAAGACGCCTATGAGCACATTGAAAATGTCCTATACATCGCTAGCCTTTTCAACATTCCGGCTTGTCTCATGATGTTTGTATGCTTAGGGTCTTCCCAATGACTCTCACCGGGCAGCCAAAGATGGATCGAAGATTGCCACGGGCGCTTAATACTTGGGCGCTACTAAAGAAACACTTTATCCAAAGATATTGCCCACCATCAAAGATTTCTAATCAACTCTTGAGATCCACAATTTCAAACAATAAGGCAACGAAACTACGTATCAAGCTTGGGACAGATACAACGATCTTCTTTATAAGTGTCCTACCAATGATCTTAATAACCAGCAGAAGGTCAATATTTTCTACAAAGGAATAAATGTAACTACAAGACAGATGTTGGACTATCAAGGACCTATTCCAAACATGACTCCTACTACTGCAATTGAAGCCATTCAAAAAATGGCGGACCATTCTCAAAAATGGCACGACGGTGGAAGTAAAAGAAACCAAGGTGGAAGTTTCGACGGAATTGCAGCAATCACTAGTAAAATTGAAAGTCTCAGTCGAGATATGCTGAAGGTCAGAGAAACCGTTCATGCCATCCAAGTGGGTTGTGAAAGCTGTGGAGGAGGACATCTTACGAAAAATTTTCCTCATATGGACGAAGAGTATATTGAAGAAGCCAAGTATGGAGATAATCGAACATTTTACGGTGATAATCGAAATAGTAATGGTTATCGTGAAAATTACAACCATGGGCCTTATGGAGAAAGAAAGCCCAGTCTTGAAGAAACAATTAACAAATTCACGGAGACTTGACAAAAACAAAAAGAACAAGATATTTGGTTAAAGGGTTTCCAGGAAAACACTAACAAGAATCTTTCCAGGCATGCCGAAACCATAACAAATCTTGGAGCGATGATCGAAAAACTCAGTGCTGAGATTGATGGAATGGAACTTAATGAAACCAAGCGCAAGGAGGAATGCAATGCTGTTTTTACCAATGATTTTCAAAAAGTGATTGAGGAATGTGTTGACTTATTGAATGTCGCGAAAACCGACTAACAGGAAGAGTTACGCCGTAACTACTTCCCTGAGTTCCGGCGTAACCATGCTCCGGAAGGGATATCCAGGTTAGGATCCAGTTTATTCTCGGTTAAGGATGTTAGCACAAGCGGGTAATCGTTCCATGTTCTGTGGTAAAATTGATATTTTGGGGATAGTACACTTTGGGTCCGTGTAAACATCATGCCTCTATCTATTTTTTAAAGCGAGGATAATCCACTTTGGGAAACGGATATCGTGATTGATTCAGTTACTGAAACTAAGATTACCCCTTTAGGTATTACAGGTGGTATGTGCATAAAGGTCGATAAATTTACCTCAACCCCCGAATTTGTGGTAGTCAATTATTTGAACAACAAAAAGGAGCATTTTATTCTTGGTAAACCATTCCTTGACACATTGGCACAGTACGGTGGAATCTCTGGAGATATTGTGGAGTTTAAATTGGATAAAACCTTGAGCCTTGAGCCAGACAAAATCGTTACAAAGGAACCACCAAAATAGAATTAGATGACTCGATAGGTTTCAACCTTCATCTTTTAGCCATTTGCGAGTCCGAATCCAAATGACAATGAAGATGATGAGGAAGAGATTCCGTTTCTCGCTCCCGATTCGTTTTAAAAGAAGAGTTCACTTTGTTGTGTTCCTTTACACGAAGGGACCAGGTAATATTTCCCACATGTTCCCCTTTCCAAAAAGTATGTAATGGAGGAGGGGAGTATCTCATTCGGATGATTAATGAAGCTGCAAAAGTTTGGTGGTGCTGGAAAAAGGAATATGATATCAGAAAGAAGTGGTTACAAGAGCATAGTGCTTTTTGCGAATGGTTCTCCGACATTAACTGGACCATTCATTTATGCGAACCAGTTATGATGCACGATGAATACACCTTGGCATAGCCTACATGTAACCCCAATCGCAAGATTTGCGATGGAGGAAAATACCCTGAACCTAAATGGCTCAAACGCAAAGAATGGGCATTATTTGACGAAGATAAGAGAAGCAATGTAGGATACATGGGAATCTCATTTGAAAATTGGTTACTCGTAAAGTTTGGGTATGCTCAAATTGATGAGGAAGAAAGGCTAGGTTTCGTTTGAATGGGCACGAGCTAATTTTCTACAAAAGATACTCCATGACTCGTTATATTTCACACATGTTTGGGACCAACCTTATTCAATTAAAGACATGGAAGAAGTCGGCAAGCTCTAAGGCCCCATAGAGCCCCGGCTCTGAGTCTAACAAAGACTCGTTAATAAAGAAAAGTGCTCTTCGGAGACAACTGAATTTTCCCTTTCTTCTGCTTTTATTTCCTTTACATTGGGTTTTGTGTTTTCTAACCATTTTGCAGGAGACAAAGAAGTATTTATCGATTCTTTCGATTCGAACAGAGTTACTGGCGTAACTCATCTTGGTGATTACACCGTAACCATCATTTTCAGTAGAATTCTTGACGCATTACCAATTACGGCGTAATACCATCTCGGTGGTTACGCCGTAACTATTCGCCATAGCTCATACGAATTATGCTTGTCGGTATTGTGATTTCGGGATTGAAGTTTGTTCATGGCGCTTAAACGAAGGCACGATCCTTTCTCGTGGGCCTTCTTCTTTTTGAGCAAATTTCGAAGTTCTCGCTCTAATTCTACCTTTCTCTTCACCTTTATTTTAATGCCTAGTACAAAAGGGACTTTGTACAATTCAAGTGGGGACGGGGTAGAATTATCTCTTGAACTTTATTTAGCCCTCATTTTTCAAGTTTATTTTAAAAATTATGCCATTTTTAAAATTTTGACATGTTTTCCGAACCTAACTAGATTAGACCTTAGCCGAGCACATACAACCCTTGATATTACATGGTGAGATTAGCCTTATCCGTTTCCAATATTTTACCCCAAATCCACCAAATTATGAGTGTCTTGGGTAGCTTGTAAACTTTAGAACTTGGCCTTTGCATCATTTCGAGACCATAGACAAGGTATGTTGAGTTAGCTCGATGTATTTGGACTTTTCGGTTTAGAAGGCGATATTATAGGATTATCACCCAAACACCTACCATTGTGAGTCTATCGATTAGTCATCTCGATTTTTCGACCCCCATGTGAAACCCTTTTGTTGCTCCCCTTTAGTGCAAGATACCCTAGATACACCATTACGAGCCATTCCTTTCATTTTATCACCCCAATATATTGTTTCGTTACACCTTACACCTTAGCCTACCCTCGTAGTCTTTATTTGTAATGGGAAGTCATCATTTCCCTAAGTTCAAGGTTCGGGTGAAAAGGTTTGGAAATCACGCTTTCATCGACAACAATTTTGAAGATCATTGAAGACCCCCCGAATTCCCATTGTTCATCTCAAGTGGGGGGATGTTATGTTATCATGTTATGTTCAAAAAAAAATAGTTGATTGAGTTATGATTTTGTAAAGTGCGATGTTATAAGCACTATAGTATGAGCTTTATTTTTTAGTATCAAGGAGGCCACCTCGGTCACATTGGAAGATTGGAGTTGGAGTTATACCAATGAAGAAGAAAAGGTAGTGTGCCCATCACGGCGTCCTCTAATGACACATCTACCTTGCATTTCATGATCCGGTCTCTAGACTTCTAAGCTTGAACTTTGGGTGGACGGTGAAGTGGTGATGACTTAGTTATAGATATAGACTACACCTTGTTTTCATTTTACACCAATTATATATCCCATATCTTATCCTACCCTTTAGTCATGAAGCGTGTCTAGGTGATGCAATGAGCAATCTTTGGTGTCTTGGCCATGGATTTGGTCATGTATCATTGATTTTGTCCACTTCACGTGACATGTTAGTAATGACGAGTCACCCTTAACCTTTGTCGTGTCTACCCATATTGCCTTCGAGAATTGTTTAGCCCTTAACTCTAGTGGTGGAGATTTGTGTAACCGCCAAGCTTATGATAGAATACATGCTATGATCATGCGATTGGTGATCACCCGAAATTGACACTTAGAATAGTTGAGAGATTTGAGTGTTTGTTCCCACTTTGTGAGGTGTTCGGCTTTGTTTTATTCTAGCATAAGGGTTTGTAAACTCATCTTTTCGGGTTTTGGGAGATATCTTTTAGGAATCTATCTAATAAGGTCTACTTGAGGGCAAGTAGAGTTCAGTGGGGGATATCGATAACATCAAATAGTCACGAATATTAAGTGTCAATTTCCCGTTAATGCTCGTTATTTATATCATTTATATGGATTTACTTGTTTTCCATTGTTTTACACTTCGGTGTAAATTACGAGCATTGGAGCTAAAGAGGCGGAAATGGAAATGTTACTAAAGATTTATCACAAGATGCTTATTTTGAAGAGATTACGGCGTAACTCATCTCTCACATTACGGCGTAACTATTGCGTGACCCGTAAGTCCAACTTATCAAGAGGTTACGACGTAACTCCTCCCAAAGGTTCTGACGTAACTCCATTAGGTCAAAAGAGGTTCCAACTACCGATACTTACGCCAGTAACTACTACATCACTTACGATGTAACCGAGTTTATTAAAGACTACGGTGTAACCACTTAGGTTTCGCCGTAACTAGTGAATCTAGTGCATTTACGGAGAAATAGAAGGTTACGGCGAACTCATCTATTGGTTCTGCCGTAACCCGGACACAGCCTATAAATACCCCACTAATTCCAAATTTGAAAGCATCCCATTCCACACACAACACTGAGAGCGTGGGAAAAAGCTCAAGGAGGTCTAGGGAAGCATACGGAGTCTGTTTCGAGGAGAAGTCACACCATTACGATAAGCTTTAGCGTTTATTATTTCTTTTACTTTCAATTCATGTATTTCGTACCTTTGAATATTGAATTGATGTGCATGATTAATATGAGCTGCTAAGCACCCTTTGGTGCTAGCCTAGTTATGATTCCTTAATTGTTTTGTTTGCGTTAACCTTTACTTCCGTACAATTATTTCTAAGTGTATGCATGCATAGTTCTTTGGTAGTCACCCCGGTTCGGTAGTTTTGAATGGCGATGAGGCCAATTGCCTAGGAGATATGACCAGTGACCCTAGGTGAGCGGACCGAGACGGAAGGGTAAGATATGACCAACCCACGACCCTTTCTACTTGTGCGATTTGACCAACCGATCACCCATCGTTTGGATGAACTTAAGAATTGGGGGTGTAGTGTCTAAGTTCCTAACGGCCGGCACTCACTATTTAGAATCTAGCATGTAGCGGTACTTAATCACTCGACTTAGGGGACCGGGAACAACAGGACTTATGATGGTGCACTGATTTCTCTGTGGTGGCATCTTTCTTGATAGGTTAGGCGAATTGACCAAATGTTGTCCTCTCGAATTTGACTCCACACAAGTAATTGGAAGTAGGTGAGCGTAGACATAACTAGCTAGGAGGATTAACTAGGTTAGCACCACTATTCCTCTATTGATTTCCCTTCACCGCTTATTTGCTTTTATATTCTGCATTAGTAGTTTAATTAATTAAAACCTCATCAAACCATTAATATTACGTGACAATTAGACTTAGTAATTATCCAACACACATAGCTCTTGGGGCGACCTCGGCTTTACCATTTACTACACTACACACGACCGGCACACTGCCTGTTAGTGCATTAGGGTGAACTATAGGTATAGCGAGACACTATAAATATTAAGACATGGTCAAGAAACTGCATCAATGATATAGCTTAAATGTAGCAAGCTAATTTTGAGAGAAACATGTTGGTTGCATAAATTTAATCATGCTTTACATTTAAGCACCTTAAATTGATAAAATTAAAGTTTGATCTTGATAAGGTTTTAAAAGGTACCATTTGAGGGTCGTTTAAGTCCTTATTTGATCACTTTTGTATCCGTTATTGCTTAATATCGTTCCTTTTCACTTTTAGGTCTCGTGAAGGCAAAATCTTTGGAATGGCACTTATTTGGACGAAAAGCGCGAATATATGAAGAAAATGGCCAAAGTCAAATAGAGGCACTCACGATTCTTGAAGTTAGAAGCGCGACGGCCAAAAGCTATTTTGACGCCGTCCCAAAATTATTGTGACGGGCGTAACCCAAAACTCAGATTTTCAAGAGACGGCGTCTAGTGGTGAAAGAGTAGGCCGTCGCTACTCGAGCGGCCTAGATGCAATCCAGACGACGTCGAAAGTCGAAGAGGACGGCGTCACGGACATAAGGTGACGCCGTCGCAAGGTTAACGTGGCAAGACGAAACCCAATGGCGGCGACACGACGGCGTCACTAAACATAAGGTGGCGCCGTCGCAATTGTAATCTTATATATATAATCCGAATTTTTCGGTCTTTGTGGGGAGAGTCTTTGGAGTAAAACCTAAAACCGAACATAAGGTGTCTTGTACAAGATTTTAGGGTTTTAAACCCTATCTTACATCAAGATAAGTCTTTACTTCATTAATTCAATTATGTCTTTGATTATTTGTGTATGCTTGCATGTTCTCCATGTCCGCTAATTTATTTGTGTGTTTGCTTAGGAAGTATGAAACTTAATTATTGAATATTGATTGGTTGTTTCTTATCTTAGTTGATTAATGATCTAGTAATGCGATAGGTCATTCGTTGTGCACTTAATGCTTGATTCATCTTTGTGAACCTTAGAGTATAATTACCCGAGTAATTGTAGGCTAAACAATCCAAAGAGCCTTAGAGTAGGAGACTATAATCTCTAGTGGGTTTGTAGACAAGACCTTTTGGTAAGTTCAAAGAGTTAGGAGAAACGACACCCTACAACCTTAGACACAACGCAACTAGGAATAAGGCGTGACACTCAACCATCATAGGAGATAATTAAGGAGTAATACAACTTAAGTAAACACATCTTTAAACTATCATACGAGCACACATTAATTAGACATAGACTCCACAACCCTAGTTTAGATAATTAGATAATAATAGAGTAATCGGTAGAAATACCAACCCCAAATCCAATACCCGAGATTCGTACCTTTCAATTTTCATAAAATATAAAAGATAAAAATAATATTCCTCAACCTTAACCTTAGCGTAGTAACTCCCTACTAGCATTCCTATTCCCCAGAGAACGATATCAATACCCGTGGCTTACCCTAATTACTACACTACAACGATTAGGTTCAACGCTGCACAGGTGTTATAAAACTTGCTCAAGAAAAGGAAGTTCCTTTGACCCGAGCGACGTGTGGCGTTATCAAGTTTTTACGCGCCGGGAATAGAATAGCTAGTTAGTAGTCCACCTCGTTTAGGTTTCACGATGAGTGTGTGAATACTCATCATTTTGGGTCAATCTGAATCCAAAACGTTTAAAATGCTCGAAATGCATCAAAATCTCGAAAATATTCCAAAATTGCATTTTATATGTTTCGATGCAAATGTTCAAAATCGATGAAAATGAGCTAAGTTTGCATAATTGGCGCTTCAGTCCCCAAGTTTCAAAATTGTCGAAATAGTCCACGAGTCAAAATTTCAAAGAAAAGTCACCAAAGGTCCTTTTAAAATCATAAGTTGTCAAATTTAGTCCTTTGGTGAAAATGTAAAAGTTTGAGAAAATTACAAGTTTGGTCCTCCAACTTTGAAATTTGCAAAATTGGTCCTGGAAAAATTGAAAATGGCAACTTTGGTCCTTGTAATATTAACACTTGTCAATTTTAGTCCTTGGAACAACTTTGCAGATTTGATGATTGGTCCTTGATTTTCCGAAATGGCAAAACTAGTCCTTGTCATTATTAAGCCACTTTCAACCACTTTTGGACTCGCCATTATACTTGTGACCCCATCATTTTGAATTTTGAACCCCCTATTATTATCCTATCCAACAAACACGGTCAAATTGCCCCTACCCTTTTTTGTTTCTTCAACCCCTAGCCTGCAATCACCGCACACTCACCCCTCCTCACCTTATCCCTTCCCATGTTCCCTCCAAACACTACATCCAAGAATCAATAATTACCTCCCTTACCCACACTCAATCTCACACAACCACAAAATCCCCATTTCCGCCAAAACCAATCTATGGCCGGATGACTCTAACTCGATCCAAAGGTCTCAAAGAGAGGTGGAAAGGCTCGTAATAGAGAGAAGGATATGGGAGTATAAAAAGCAAAAAGAGAAGAAAAGGGTAGCTAGTTTTACAATTTTTCTTTAATGTCGTTTTTTTAAAAGTGTATTAGTTTTAAATCAAATGTTGTAATTTCGGATGTTTGTAACACATTTAAGTTGAAACATTGTTGTATTGTGCTTTTGAATATCAATCTCAAGTTTTTTATATAAGTTCTAAGCTCCATGTTTATCGTTGCATTTCGCTTTTAAAATTATATTGTCAAAGCTTTTATTAACTTATTCTTAAGCTCGCTTAAGTCATTTGAGCTTATGTTAGCCTTTAAGTAAGCCTAAATTGATTTTGAGCAAGTTTGTCCCATGGTCAATGAAAGTCAAACTAGGACTCTATTTGAAATGGAAGCTTATTTGGGGTGTTGCAGTGGTGAAATAGATTAGGATAGAGTAGATTTGGGTCCGGTTTAAGCTCGCAATCACCGGACTCATGAGTAAGTTTCTAGATTTTCATATTTCAAGTCATTTTGCGCTTCGTTAGAACTTGTATCCGTGGTCACAATTGGTTTATGTGTGTTTAATGAGTTGTGATTAGGTAATTTAAACTTAGTTTGATCAAGAACTTTATCTAGTTCGGTGATTGTATTTTTTTAAAAATTGCAAAAGCTTTTAAAGTGGTGTTTGATTTGACAAGAATCATCCTTAAGGCTATTGCGTTGATAGGCTCTTGTTGGTTTATGTTTGTTAAGCATAATCATGATCATATCTGCTCTTAATTTTGTAGCTACAAACCACCAAAGTCAAACTTCCTTATAATGCATCTTAATATGCTTATCGTTGGAATCTTTGCAAATCAAATTCTTGTTTTGTGTTCCAAATACCTAGATTTAGCTTGCATTAGTTTCCTTTCATCATATAACATCAAGCTCAGTCCATAAATTAGGATCAAAGTTCATTTTAGTCAAAGTATCAAAATCACAAAAGTCAAAAATCTTGAAAACCTGCTTTGGGGTCTCATTAGGAAGAATTTTCTTGACTCATCTTCGGGCCATAATCGAGAAACTTGTTGCTTTAAAACTTCCCTGGTCTAATGTCTTATGGCCATTTTAGTATATTTTGTAATTTTTCTATAAGCTCAAATAAGCTTGTCAATATGGTGCTAAGTGCCTGCGTAGGTAATCGAGCTCCAAGAGGGATATGCAGTTTTGCAAGGTTCACCTGGGCTCGATTTAGCTCACCTAAGTCTAGTTTCGGTTTAGAGGTTCTTAGCCGTGTCTTGTTCAAGTTCCAGTTGTTAGTTTGTAGTTTCACTTATTGGTTTGCTTATATTCTAGCTCAAAGTTGCCCCAGTAACTGTTTTTTTTAGCAAATTGCTCATAATCATCAAATCGAGTAAAATGCATTCTAGAGGTTTAGGACAGTTGAGACTTATTGCATTTTAGTTCTCTTAGCTTATTATAGTTTTTGCAAACAGTTGGTGCCTTTTGGTGTGGTTTTAGCTTATCCAAGTCTTTATTCTTAAGCACATTCCACTTCGCTTCAAATTCCTCCACACAAGCCCTTGTTTTTATATTTTTCTAGCTTCCTAATATTATTTTAGAGTTTTCCTGAAATTTTCATATTTTTCCAAGCTTGTTTGCTATTTTCTTAATTTTAATTAGTTTTAAGCATTTTTAAATAGCATTTAATACAAAAATTAAGAAAAGTTTCAAAAAATAATTTTTCATTTTTATTAAGTTTAGATAAATATAAAAAGTAAAAAGTAATTTTCCATATTTTCATAGTTTATTTTGTAATTTTAGTAATTTAATTAGTTTTTAATAGTTTAAAATTCATAAAAATAGAAAATAATCGAGAAAAATATAAAAATAGTTTTGAAAATTCTCTTTTGTTATTTTAGATTTTTCCAAGTCATAATTTTATTTTTCTAGCTTTGTTTCCTATTTTCTTGTATTTTAGGCTAATATTAAATAGTTAAAATAGTTTTAATTAATAATAATTAGATAAATAGTTATAAAATAATTTTCTTTTCTATAAATTTTCTTATATCATTAGGTTTGTAAAATATCATTTTCATATTTTTAGGATTAATATTGTGTAAGTTTCACGCTTTTATTTAGACGTTACGTAGTTTTAAATTCGCTTTATAAAACATAAAACAAAACATCGCTTAAAAATAGTGATAGCGTTTATTTAATAGATTTTATCTTTTAATTTCCTTTAATTTGCATTTAAGCCTCGTTATTTGTTTGATTTTTCCTTTAGTTATAATAATCACAAATCCTTTTCCGCTCAAATTCTCGATCACTTTACGCTTGATAATCCATTGCATAGCTCACGGGACATAACGACCGGGAAACACTATACTCCCGGATCTTCATTGCATTCGTGCTTGAGCGCTTTTGTCGATTACGGTCCGCCATTCATAAGTGGCGAGCTCGAGTGATTTAGCTTGACTGCTCACAGATCAAATTTTTGGCGCCACGGAGTCAGTCTTGATTATCGTCCGCTTAGCAGATTAGTGATTTGATACTCACTCATTGTTCATACCATCTGTATGTGTTTATATTTTCTTTTAAAATCAAAACCCAAAAGATTTTCATTCTTTGTTTTACAAAATGTTTTCAAAATACCAAAATATCCATCTTTACCTCTCACATCTTTGATTCTTCATCCCTATCCCTCCGAGAACCTTTGATTCTTTCTATGTCTTATCCTCACCCTCTTGATTGTCAATGGTGTGGTGGTCCTTATAATGGTGGCAATTGCCCTCAGCCATGGTATGGTGGAGTCGTGAAACGGGTCTCGCTCTATAACCGTGATCCCTATTCCTACCATAACACCACCGATTTATTCCATCGGCTACTACATCGTGAGACTCGGCGCTTTCTCATTGTGAGTACCGTGGTGGTTCACACTCCGCTTCGATTGTCAATCGGAAACACGCTTGTCTATGAGCGGTTCCCGATAACAATTTGACTACAACACACGCGACTCACGGCCACATCGCTTTCTTGTTGTGAGTATTGTGGAGGTCCTCACTTTAGCTCGATTGTCAAACAAGGAATCTATTTCCTTGTAACAATTCGACTCTTCAGATCATGACCAACCTCTACAAGACTAAATGAATCAGCACCACCTCACCGAACCACTTCCTCAAAATCTTCTCCTTGATCTTTTGGATTTAGTGAAAGGTTTGAAGGAATGTAAACACTCCCAAGATAATCCAAATCAAAATCCATGGAAGAATTGTTAGTCAAGAGCGTGTCGCTAAAATAAATTCCCAAATTGCGCTTGAAAATCTATTAGGAATCAATTGCAAAAGAAAAGCAAAGATCTAGCTCTCAATTTCGCTTCATTCTCGATGACAAGGATGATGAGGATACACTTGATATCCTTCAATTCAATAAATATTCATCAAGTTCATCAAATGATATCCCAAAGCTGAGATTCCATCTCAAACAACTGCTATCACACCCAAGCTCCCACTCACTCTCTCGAACATGGGGAC
This sequence comes from Chrysanthemum lavandulifolium, assembly GCA_022545495.1. Taxonomy (NCBI): domain Eukaryota; kingdom Viridiplantae; phylum Streptophyta; class Magnoliopsida; order Asterales; family Asteraceae; genus Chrysanthemum; species Chrysanthemum lavandulifolium. The sequence goes on along the minus strand of CM040240.1, from coordinate 159,136 downwards.
GAGCATCTTGACACTGCTCACGAAAAGGAATCGGACGAATTCATAAAGTCTAGTGTCGAGAACCTTGTCCCAATCCCGAGAGAGTCACAGGAACTTCTCGATCACATGTGTGATTCTTCTTCCCCTCTTGAGTGTTCAAATGATCATTTGGAAACTTTCTCCGATTATAGCGAATATTGTGCTTCCTATGGAAACATCGAGTACGCTGAGGCATCACTTCCACAACTGATGTCGACCTCTCTCGAGGAGTTCTCCGTGAACTCACTCACATCAATCCACTCTTTGATTTCAAGCCGATCCGAGAGAGACGAAAGTCTCACCGATAATGATCGCTCACTCACTTCTTATCCTAACAATCCAATAGAGAATATTGATCACTTTGTTCTAAACATTCAAAGCTACTTTCACCAACCTCTATTTGAATTCGACTGAATTCACTTCAATTCGAGAATCCACTCTTTGATACTCGATTGAGGATAGTGATGAGCCCACAATGGAACAAGAGTTCACAAATTCAATTCATGTGAATGATTCTCTTCATGAAGAGTTCTCCGTGAACTCTCTCATGACATATCTCCTCCGAACATGATCATTTCTATTTTGATCTTGAGGATGATATTAGCTCGGAGGAAGGTGTACTCATCGTATGAGTTTGCTTATCAATGATACTACCTTCACCATTCCTCCCGATACGTCTACATTTGAGGATCTAAGAATGGATCTTGATTGTTATCAAGACCTTTCTTCCTTCCTCAAATATCTTGTGATTTCTTCATCTTCACTCATTCGGGAATGAAGACACTATCTTTGACCCGGATTTTCATTTATCATTTTGAGCCGGTTCTATGTATATCTCATCGGTGTGGAACTTTCACGTGCTTCAAATGTTTATCCAAACATCTTGAATGAAAGTCCGATGGAGATTGTCTCTTCCACTTACTTCCCATGAACCAATGAATGCGGGACCGAGTCAAGCTAGCGACTCAATCAAAAATAATAGATGCCATATGGGTTGTCACCCATATTTCGAAATGCCTTAAGTTTGTTACGGTTAGCCATTCACAAGTGGCTAGCTTGTGTGACAAAACTTGATGCTTAGCTTCTTCTTTCTACTTTCTACCACCCTAGTGTGGGGTTGCCCCACATGTTTTGTATATAAGTTTTCTCTAAAAAAAAAAAAAAAAAAAAAAAAAAATCTTTCTAAATAATGGCCGTAGTATTTCCTTTACGTTCTTTGTTTCGCATAACCGCCAGACTTTGAATATTGAGGCATTATTCATTTCTATGTGGGGAATTTCACGAATTTTATCATATATTATCCGCCTAATTCCCCATTTTGGCAAAAAAAATTTTTTGGAGTAAGTGTTTCAGACTTACTCAATTGGTTATCGATCCGCCATGTCTCAGAAGACTAAAGGATTGGCTAATCCAGAGCAAACGGCTCTTGGTAAAGATATCTCAAACCATGACGGCTTGCAATTTGCCCAAAATTGTATGGTATTCACCACCATATCCTAAAAAGTGAAGAGTCACAGCCCGCAAGTTTATGGCTTGTGGTAAAGGCAAAGGAAAAACCATAATTGGTAATCACCACCAAAGATAATATTGATAATTTATCTAAGAGTTGGCTAGTCCGAAGCAAACGGCTTCGTAAAGACAAATCAAACCGCTTGGAAGTCGGTGGTTTGCTCAAAATCACATGGTTATCGGTGTACCATGGTTCTTACTTGAACTAAAACATTTGGCTACTCCGTAGTAATGGCTTTTGGTAAAGAGATTGAAATCCATTAGTTTTTCTCAAAAGATTGCTAGGACTAGCAATAGTTTAGTGTGGGGATTGATGAGTGTGTGAATACTCATCATTTTGGGTCAATCAATCGCAAAACGTTTAAAATGCTCTTAAATGCATCAAAATATCAAAATATTCCAAAATTGCATTTTATATGTTTCGGATGCAAATGTTCAAAATCGATGAAAATGAGCTAAGTTTGCATAATTGGCGCTTCACCTCCTCCAGTTTCAAAATTGTCGAAATAGTCCACGAGTCAAAATTTTCAAAGAAAAGTCACCAAAGGTCCTTTTAAAATCATAAGTTGTCAAATTTAGTCCTTTGGTGAAAATGTAAAAGTTTGAGAAAATTACAAGTTTGGTCCTCCAACTTGAAATTTGGCAAAATTGGTCCTCGAAAATTGAAAATGGCAACTTTGGTCCTTGTAATATTAACACTTGTCAATTTTAGTCCTTGGAACAACTTTGCGATTTGATGATTGGTCCTTGATTTTACGAAATGGCAAACTAGTCCTTGTCATTATTAAGCCCTTTCAACCACTTTTGACTGCCATTATACTTGTGACCCCGTCATTTTGAATTTTGAACCCCTATTATTATCCTATCCAACAAACACCGTCAAATTGCCCCTACCCGCCTTTTTTGTTTCTTCAACCCCAGCCCGCAATCACCGCACACCCACCCTCCTCACCTTATCCCTTCCCATGTTCCCTCCAAACACTACATCCAAGAATCAATAATTACCTCCCTTACCCACACTCAATCTCACACAACTCACAAAATCCCCATTTCCGCCAAAACCAATCTATGGCTAGGATGACCCAACTGATCCAAAGGTCTCAAAGAGAGTGGAAAGGCTCGTAACATGAGAGAGAAGGATATGGGAGTATAAAAGAAGCAAAAGAGAGAAGAAAAGGGTAGCTAGTTTTACAATTTTTCTTTAATGTCGCTTTTTTTAAAAGTGTATTAGTTTTAAATCAAATGTTGTAATTTCAGATGTTTGTAACACATTTAAGTTGAAACATTGTTGTATTGTGCTTTTGAATATCAATCTCAAGTTTTTATATAAGTTCTAAGCTCCATGTTTACTGTTGCATTTCAGTTTTAAAATTCTATTGTCAAAGCTTTTATTAACTTATTCTTAAGCTCGGTTAAGTCATTTGAGCTTATGTTAGCCTTTAAGTAAGCCTAAATTCGATTTTGAGCAAGTTTGTCCCATGGTCAATGAAAGTCAAACTAGGACTCTATTTGAAATGGAAGCTTATTTGGGGTGTTGCAGCAGTGAAATAGATTAGGATAGAGTAGGATTTGGTCCGGTTTAAGCACTGAATCACCGGACTCATGCGAGTAAGTTTCTAGATTTTCATATTTCAAGTCATTTTGCGCTTCAGCTAGAACTTGTATCTCGTGGTCACAATTGGTTTATGTGTGTTTAATGAGTTGTGATTAGGTAATTTAAACTTAGTTTGATCAAGAACTTTATCTAGTTCGTTGATTGTATTTTTTAAAAATGCAAAATGCTTTAAAGTGGTGTTTGATTTGACAAGAATCTGTCCTTAAGGCTATTGCGTTGATAGGCTCTTGTTGGTTTATGTTTGTTAAGCATAATCATGATCATATCTCGTCTTAATTTTGTAGCTACAAACCACCAAAGTCAAACTTCCTTATAATCTGTCTTAATATGCTTATCGTTGGAATCTTTGCAAATTAAATTTTGTTTTGTGTTCCAAATACCTAGATTTAGCTTGCATTAGTTTCCTTTCATCATATAACATCAAGCTCACCCATAAATTAGGATCAAAGTTCATTTTAGTCAAAGTATCAAAATCATCAAAAGTCAAAAATCTTGAAAACCTGCTTTGGGTCCATTAGGAAGAATTTTCTTGACTCATCTCGGGCCATAATCGAGAAACTTGTTGCTTTAAAACTTCCCTGGTCTAATGTCTTATGGCCATTTTAGTAGATTTTGTAATTTTTCTATAAGCTCAAATAAGCTTGTCAATATGGTGCTAAGTGCCCTGTGTGGCACCGAGCCCCGCATTGGATATCGCAGGTTTTGCAAGGTTCACCTGTGGCTCGCTTTAGCTCACCTAAGTCTAGTTTCTGGTTTAGAGGTTCTTAGCTGTGTCTTGTTCAAGTTCCAGCTTGTTAGTTTGTAGTTTCACTATTGGTTTGCTTATATTCTAGCTCAAAGTTGCTTCCCAACCTGCTTTTAGCAAATTGCTCATAATCATCAAATCGAGTAAAATGCATTCCAGAGGTTTAGGACAGTTGAGACTTGTTGCATTTTAGTTCTCTTAGCTTATTATAGTTTTTGCAAACAGTTGGTGCCTTTTGGTGTGGTTTTAGCTTATCCAAGTCTTATTCTTAAGCACATTCCACTTCAGCCAAATTCCTCCACACAAGCCCTTGTTTTTCTATTTTCCTAGCTTCCTAATATTATTTTAGAGTTTTCCTGAAATTTTCATATTTTTCCAAGCTTGTTTGCTATTTTTCTTAATTTTAATTAGTTTTTAAGCATTTTTAAATAGCATTTAATACAAAAAATTAAGAAAAGTTTCAAAAATAATTTTTCATTTTTATTAAGTTTAGATAAATATAAAAGTAAAAAAGTAATTTTCCATATTTTCATAGTTTATTTTGTAGTTTTAGTAATTTAATTAGTTTTAATAGTTTAAAATTCATAAAAATAGAAAATAATCGTAAAATATAAAAATAGTTTTGAAAATTCTCTTTTGTTATTTTAGATTTTTCCAAGTCATAATTTTATTTTTCTAGCTTTGTTTCCTATTTTCTTGTATTTTAGGCTAATATTAAATAGTTAAAAATAGTTTTTAATTAATAATAATTAGATAAATAGTTATAAAAATAATTTTCTTTTTCTATAAATTTTCTTATATCATTAGGTTTGTAAAAATATCATTTTCATATTTTTAGGATTAATATTGTGTAAGTTTCACGTTTTTATTTCAGACGTTACGTAATTTTTAAATTCAGTTTTATAAAAACATAAAAACAAAAACATCAGTTCAAAAATAGTGATAGCGTTTATTTAATAGATTTTATCTTTTTAATTTTCTTTAATTTGCATTTAAGCCTCTGTTATTTGTTTGATTTTTCCTTTAGTTATAATAATCACAAATCCCTTTTCCGTTCAAATTCCTCGATCACTTTACGTTTGATAATCCATTGCATAGCTCATTTGGGACATAACGACTGGGAAACACTATACTCCCTGTGATCTTCATTGCATTCGTGCTTGAGCGGTTTAATCGACACGGTCCGCCATTCACAGTGGCGAGGCTTGAGTGATTTAGCTTGACTGCTCACAAGATCGCTTTCTTTGCTTGATTCCTATCAAGTAAACTTTTTCTTATTTTAGCTTTCTTAGTCTATCCCCTTCTTCGTGACCTTTGTTCGTAACCCCATCACTTTTCATCATGAAGAATGATAACCACCACCACTTAATAACCAAACACAAAAAATCAATGTCACTTAAAACCCAACCTAATAACCAATACAACCGCCGGGCCGATATGTGAGTAGAAACACCGACCTTCGTGGATTTGCGTAAAATATTCGATAGTACAATTAGGGAAGTCGTTGAGAAAGTAGTCGTCACGCTATAGTTGGTTCGATGATTAGCGAATTCGAAAATGGCATGATAAACAACAACGTGGATGTGGAAAATAGTGCTTACTTCAATCTTTACTCCACTAAGGAAGAGGTTGCGTACCATCAATACATAATCGATAATCCACGATCACCCATCATTAGGATATGCCCAAAGATTAGGAGAGGAAACCGGAACCTAAAAATCCTCTTGTATGATCGGATATAGGAGTTGTCGACCACGCTTACATAGATACGGAATCCCCATCAACGTAATGTCATCTCGCTGTCTACAATGACATTATGAATGAGCGACTCAATATTAGGAGAGACCCTAAGTATCCGGGAGGAGTTTGCAACTTTGTGGGAAGAGTCAAGGCGTGCATGTCTTTATAGGAAATTTCACCTACCTAGTTGATTTTATGGTTCTAGAAGATGTAGGATGCGTCATTGACTATAGTTTATCCCAAGTAGTGCTAGGAAACCGCTTGTTGAAACATCTAGAATGAGCCTTAACAAGCATGATGGAACGGTTAGGTTCAAGGAAGGAACCGATGAGATCACCTATAGGATGCCTTGAAAACAACCGAGTATGGCCACTTGTCCATTTATGATCGAGACAACATCAAAGCTTTTGAGGACAAAAGCAAGGAAGATGTTGAAAAAGGTTATAAATTCATGTGGGAAAGAAGGAGGCATTATTATAAGGATTGCTTGACTTTAGGGCCTAGGTATAGAGTCGATGAAGATTTTGTCAACATGATAGAATTCTCATTGAGGATGCGTGAGGAAACGTAGGAGCACAACTACGAGTCTAGCTACAAGACTCATTAATAAAGAAAAGCGCTTCGTGGGAGGCAACCCATGTTTAATTGTTTGCTTGTTAGTGTCATATATCTTTTATTAATTATTTATCCTCATGTTTAAATTTGTGAAAATGCTCTATTTTGTTTTTAACCTCGCCTTAATTGCATATAAAGGTATTTTACATAAGGGATAAGTGTAGGAGGATTACACACGCTTTCAAAGAAACGCCAACATGAGAATAACAATTAATTAAAAGATATTTATGTTTGTTTGTTAGAGTCAAATGCTTGTATCGAGTCATAATGGATGTTTTTGCGTAAATTTTTCCATTCTAAAGATGTAAATTTTCGAATTTTTTCCAAAATCGCACCGCTTTTTGTCAGATAACCGACGTCAGATTGCAACCGACGACGCCGAAGGAGTAAAACATCGACACTTTTCTCGCTTTCTCGAGCTATTTATAAATTTTGGAATTTTCCGTGTCTTAATTTTCTTAGAAATTCGTAAACATCCATCCCACAAGCATTATATCCTAGTTTAAATCGAGTCTTATATATATTATTACCACCGATTTTACTGTGAAGGTTTCGTTTGTTTTCTTCAAGTGTGCGTTTAGTTTGTCAAGAAGAAGTTACATAAGATTGGAAGGAGCTTTTCACGCAATAATTCTTCTTGGAAAGAGTTTAACCACCACTTTACACGGATCCTACCGAGCTAATCGGGGAGTATTAGTTTCTTCGCTTTTAATTACCTTCTTCTATCATAACTTTGATACTTTCGGGGAACATTGGGACAATGTTCGGTTTAAGTGTAGGAGGAAAATAAACGGAACTTTGAAACTATGCTTATCCTTGATTATTTGCTTCATTCAATTGTATTTGTGTAATAAACCATGAGAAAATGTCGGTTAGGGTAATTTTGGCACCAAATTTAAAATTTTCATGACATATAGGAGTGGGCCATTAGTCTTAACAAAAGCGCCTCACGGATAGGAAGTTGCATGACTAGCACAAAACCCTTACCACCCAAATTCCACCCAAAATGTGAGGATCGCCTTAGATTAGTAGGAATAAAAGCATTCATCTTTAATGCTTAGTGTGTGAACCGTAGTATAATAGATTCTAGAACTTGTTTTGTGATGCATTCCAAGATCGCAAGTGAGGCTACACTTGTGTAGTTAGGAATAACTAAATGATAAGAGGCATTAGGATAACCCTTGTTCGACACTGTAATATAATTACTTCTTCCACTTCTGTTGAGTAATTCCCCATACCCTTTGCGTTGTACTCATTTTTAGTACACGATACCCTAGTTAACCCCGAGCCTATCCTTTTCATGGTTCTCGTGATATTTCGGTTTTCCGAATATCAATGAAGAGCATTGTTTACACCCCACCCCCAAATATACACCCAAATCGCCTTAGCCTACCCCTTATGCACTCACTTTTAGTGCAAATGTTAGTTATCACCCCAAACCCTTAGTTCAATTATCTAGTTGCTTGCATAAGTTGCTAAGTCGAGTCATATCCTTTGTATACAGCTTGGGATGATTGGGATTCATGGAAAAGTTAAAGTTTATGAAATGACGGAAGGGAACGTTAAATTCAAATTCCCTTTGTTTGCGTAATAATGTACCCCAAGTGTTTTGATCTTTCGATTCGGGTCAAATTAGTGTTAGAGTAATAAAACTCAAGTGTAGGGATGTGCCTATAAATCCTAGTATTTTGATGTTATCATAGAGGATGGTAGAGTAAAGTGTATGAAAAAAAAAAAAAAAAAAAAAAAAAAAAAAAAAATCGGAAAAAAAGAGAAAAGAGAAAAAAAAAATAGAGTGAAAAAAAAAAAAAAAAAAAAAAAAAAAAAAAATTCATACTGGCTACCATCCTACATCTATCCTTTAAATTTATGTTTGATTATTTCCATTGCTGTAGTTTTAGAGTGTTTAGTCTTGGCTTAGAACACCATTCTTCATATGCATTTAACATAGAGATTTTTGACTTACCACCACTAAATAGCCTATCCCACCAAACCCTTATTTCCTACCGTAAGCTAACGTTACAACCCTTTAAAGACCTCTTTGATAGTCTTTCCTAGGTGCTTACGCCAAAGCGATGGAGGTTTGATCTATTCTCAAGCCTATGGTAATCTATGTACTAGGACCGGTTAATGAGTGTTTATCTTCCATTTCCTATTTTGTTATGTTTCGATATATACACCGAGAGAGATGCGAGTATCCAAACACCCCATGTGAGGTGCTATTATGTAATTTCCGTGCTTGTTATGACTTTTCATGGGCTTATATGTGTTGTGGACCGTTTTGAATTAATGCTTCATGACCCCTAACTTATAAATTAATTGGTTAAAAGCACATTTGCTTGAGGACAAGCAAATAACAAGTGTAGGGATATTTGATAAGGTTTTAAAAGGTACCATTTGAGGGTCGTTTAAGTCCTTATTTGATCACTTTGTATCCGTTATTGCTTAATATCGCTCCTTTTCACTTTTAGGTCTCGTGAAGGCAAAATGTCGGAATGGCACTTATTTGGACGAAAAGGCGAATATATGAAGAAAATGGCCAAAGTCGAAATAGAGGCACTCACGATTCTTTGAAGTTAGAAGGCGACGACGTCAAAAGATTGGCGGCCGTCCCAAAATTATTGTGACGCCGTAACCCAAAACTCAGATTTTCAAGAGACGGCTAGTGGTGAAAGAGTAGGCCGTCGCTACTCGGGCGGCCTAGATGCAATCCGACGACGCCGGTCAAGAGGACGGCGTCACGGACATAAGGTGACGCCGTCGCAAGGTTAACGCCAAGACGAAACCCTATCGAGGCGACACGAAGGCCACTAAACATAAGGTGGCCGTCGCAATTGTAATCTTATATATAGAATCCAATTTTTCGGTCTTTGTGGGAGAGTCTTTGGAGTAAAACCTAAACCGAACATAAGGTGTCTTGTACAAGATTTTAGGGTTTTAAACCCTATCTTACATCAAGATAAGTCTTTACTTCATTAATTCAATTATGTCTTTGATTATTTGTGTGTATGCTTGCATGTTCTCCATGTCCGCTAATTTATTTGTGTGTTTGCTTAGGAAGTATGAAACTTAATTATTGAATATTGATTGGTTGTTTCTTATCTTAGTTGATTAATGATCTAGTAATGCGATAGGTCATTCGTTGTGCATAATACTTGATTCATCTTTGTGAACCTTAGAGTATAATTACATGAGTAATTGTAGGCTAAACAATCCAAAGAGCGCCTTAGAGTAGAGACTATAATCTCTAGTGGGTTTGTAGACAAGACCCTTGGTAAGTTCAAAGAGTTGGGAGAAACGCATACCCTACAACCTTAGACACACAACGCAACTAGGAATAAGACGTGACACTCAACCATCAATAGGAGATAATTAAGGAGTAATACAACTTAAGTAAACACATCTTTAAACTATCATACGAAAGACACATTAATTAGACATAGACTCCACAACCCTAGTTTAGATAATTAGATAATAATAGAGTAATCGTAGAAATACCAACCCCCAAATCCAATACCCGAGATTCAGACCTTTCCATTTTCATAAAATATAAAAGATAAAAATAATCTTCCTCAACCTTAACCTTAGCGTAGTAACTCCTACTAAAGATTCCTATTCCCTAGAGAACGATATCAATACCCGTGGCTTACCCTAATTACTACACTACAACGACAGGTTCATCGCTTGGTGTTATAAAACTCGTCGAAGAAAGGAAGCCTTCGACCCCGAACGACGCGCCAGAATAAGTTATCGATACCTCAATTAAAAATTGATAGTAAATTGGGTGGCTAGAGGCAGAACTACGTGTCAAGATAACTTCTTTTGCTGGTTGTTTCGAAGACCGTTGGAAATAATGTTGGGGAACTGCAACTAATAAATGCAAGTATGCAACTTGTTTTATTATGATATATGAGACTGCGCCAATCAGGGAAACATGTCATGTCTCTTCGGAACTCTTATCGGTCATCACTAAAATGCCTTTCAAATTTTATAGCATTGTCATATATATCAATGCTATTCGCAAAATACCACTTCTATCTCATAAAAGATGTTCAACTTATTATTTATATTTGTCTCTAAATAAGTGTTTAATTTTTATATACGAAAAATAATTCTAACGGTTTTCATACTTTACTCTTCTAATCAAAATTTGCATTAGTTATTCATCTCTAATTTTTATATTAACTATAAAGATATAATGGTTTTTTATCAATCAAAACGAGCATTAATTACGCATATCATAATTTTTATGTTTTTTGTTTGTGAACACTTTTTATTAGACGAAAAAAGTAAGAGACATTACCAAAACACATGTTGAGGATATAACAATGCTCCTTACAAAATACTTTTACTATTTATTTTTATATTTAACAAAACACGTGTTCATTAAACATTTCGTTCACCTTTTATCATCGTTCAATTTTAAAAGGAGACATTCCCAAAAGATGTATTTATTTGAAAGAGTTTAAAGAAAAAGTTATTTTTATAAAGATATCCAATTAAGTAAAGAACAAAGCGGAACTACTTGTTCTACTGTGCGACTCACTAATATTTTGACAAGCATTCATGTCAAATCAATTGTTATTTAATCGTCGGTCGCAGTTGAGCAATTGAGAAAAGTATGATTGTCAACTTGCCATAATTAGACACCTCAGCCACTTCATTCACAAGCTTTTCACCTTCACCAGTTGTCTCTTTCACTATTGTTTTTGTTGTTGTCACAGCACGAGTAATAGGCCCAACAAGATCTTCAACAGCAGTTACTGGTAATTCAACAGTTGTAGGCACATAACTAACATTAGTAACAACTTCATGTTGAATTGTTTCATCAGTAAGAACTTCCGTCTGAATTGTTGCACCAACAGGAATAGATCTAATAGCAGCAGTAACTTCAGGCATAATTATTGCACAAGCAGTAAAAACTTCTTTACTGACAGCAGAAACAGGCTCCACATTTGTACTGACAGTAAAATATTTAGCAATGACAGCACTAACATCTTCAGCAGTATCATCAGGTTCAACTGTCTTATCCACTTCATTCACAAGCTTTTCACCTTCATCACCGCTCTTTCACTATTGTTTTTATTGTTGTCACAAATAGGAGTAATAGGCCCAACAAGATCTTCAACAAAGAAGCATCGTAATTCAACAGTTGTAGGCACATCACTACCATTAGTAATGACTTGAGTTGAATTGTTTCACCAAGAAGAACGTCATCAATTGTTGCACCAAAGAGTAAACAGATCTACTAGCAAAGAATAACTTCAGCATAATTGTTGCACCAAATTGTAGAAACTTCTTTATCGACAAAGATGAATGTGCTCCATATTTGTAACGACAAAGAGAATCTTTAGCAATGTCATCACTAACATCTTGAAGAGTATTATCGTGTTCAACTATCTTATCCACTTCATTAGTGTGATACAAATAGAAAGGATAAAAACTTTTTGGTTTTTCCGTTTTCAATATTTTATTTTGTTTTTTAAAAATTTATATAAAAGAGAAAATCTTTTGGATTTTATAGGTTTTATATTTTGTATTTTCTTTTTAAAAAATATTTACAAAAGGGTGTTTTGGTGTTTGACTGATTTTAAGATTTAGTGAGAAAAGAGTCCGGTTCTTCGAAAATCAAACACCGCATACCAATTCGATGAACTAAATCAGCAAATCTTGCGGGAGGCAAGGCTTTGGTTAATAATTTCGTCAATTGGTGTTCAGTACCTACAAAGTGTAGTTCCACCATTCCCTTCTCTACATGCTCCTTGATGAAATGATATCGAAGAGTAATATGCTTTGACTTTGAGTGTTGATCTATGTTGCAGGAGATTGCAATTGCACTTTTGGAGTCACAGTACACTGGAATCTTGTCAAATACATAAGCATAATCCATCAACTGTGTTCTCATCCAGATGACTTGAACACAAGAGGCAGACATGGCTACATATTAAGCTTCTGTTGAGGACAACGATGTGCAATCTTGCTTCTTCGACTGTCATGACACCAGTTTATTACCAAGAAATTGTAGACCTCCGAAGTACTTTTATGAGTATCTAAGCATCCCGCATAATCCGTGATCTAAAAAGCTATTAGTTGAAAATGTAATCCTTTGGATACCGGATCGCAAGTTAATGGTTTCTTTAATTTTAGCGCCAAATATGTGACGTTCAGTTGGTCTTGACTGATAACGGGATCAAAGATGTACAACAAATACTATGTCTGGGCGGCTGGCTATTAGATACATGAGAGTACCTATAATAATACAGTATTTTGTAGGGTCAACAAGTTTCCTATGTAAATCAGCTTCTAGCTTTGTAGTTGTTTCCATTGGTGTATTATAGGTGTCACAACTAGTCATACCATGTTTCTTGAGTATATCAAGAGCATATTTGGATTCACTTAGAAAATACCACGGGTGATCAAGAACTTGAGTCCTAAAAGAACATGAGTTCACCCATCATGGACATCTCAAAATTTTGTTTCATTAATCTTACAAAAGTGTTTGAGTACTTTTTATGGGTTGAAACAAAAATTATGTCATCAACGTAAATTTAAACAATTAAGATGTTCTTCTACAATATTGAATGAACAATGTTGCATCAACGGACCCTTTGGTGAAATGATTGGCAATTAGGAATGCTGACAATTTATCATACCACACCCGTGGGGCTTGTTTTATACCATAGAGATCTTTGTTGAGTCGCTAGACATGATTTGGATGCTCGGTCGCGAATCATTCTGTTTGGATCACATATACTTCTTTCCATAGTTGACCGCTCGTAAATGTTGTTTCACGTCCATTTGATAAACAATGATGTTCATGTGAGCCGCAAATGCCGTAAATATTCGAATAAATTTCAAGTCGAGCAACCGTGCGAATGATTATTCAAATTCAACTCCTTCTTACTAATGATATCCTTTATCCGCCAGACGAGACTTGTTTAGAATGACTTTGCCTTCAGCGTCTACTTTGTTTTTCCAAATCCATTTTTGTCTAATAACGCGGACGCCATCCGTGTTTTGACTAATTCCTATACATCATAACGATAAACCGATTCAATTCTTCTTGCATTGATTCAATCCAGCTTGTCACACGCCATTGCTTCTTTAATATTTTTGGGTTCATCATGATTGACAGTGAGTGCATAAATACAATTTTCACCATCTGTATGGAGTCGTTGTCTCGTTATTACTGGTTGGTTACGGTTGCCAATGATGTTCACTAAGGATGATCTCGTGTCCATTTATGTGTCAAGGGTTGGTGTTGATATACTGTTGGGTTCAGTAAATACCCAAAACCCCTTAATCTTGGATTTGAATAGAAAATATCCTAAGTATTTAATCCGTTAAACACAATCAGTCACCGAGCGCATAGTCTCTCAAATGAGCCATCTTCGAGATACTTAGTACGAGGCAAAGTATCGCCTCTCCACTGCAAAGCGGATCTTAAAGGGTGAAGACTAAGTCAAGAAGATGGTGGATTCAAAGAGTGATGACAATAACTCATCGAATCCCTACGACTCCTCTCCAACTGTAAACATCAAGACAAATGAAGGAAGAGATCAAGGCCTTAAAGATCGAAGAATGAGTCGGATAAAGCGAAAAGTTTACCCAGATAAAACTAAGTCCTCAAGTCTTTATCCGCCCACGATGGTCACAATCTTCTAAAATCATATCTTTCCATTTATAGTAAGCGCGATTCTCTGTCAAAGGATATAGTCTCGCCGCCTACTATAAATAGAAAGACAACGAAGAATCGAATCCTTCAAGATTCATGTTTGCTTTGAGTTCTATGTTTTTGTCTTCTAGGTTAAAGTTAAATATCATACTTGTATAAATAGCATAAGAAGAAGAGTGAAAAGTTTAAGCTTGTGAATTGTAAAACACACATACACACAAGCCAACTTTTCACTTCTCCAAATACAACTTTATCCTTGAGCTAGCTCAGCTGGTTCTAAGAGTTGTGCTTAGACTTAGCCTAAGCTTAGAGAGAAGTCACCCAAACTTTGTCATTTCAATCCCAAGTACTATTCCGCAAGTACTTGGGTAACGATTCTTTGATTTATTTCTAATAAGAATATGATGTTGAAAATTACCTCGTGTGTTTACTTATGTTAATTTCACCATTATTCATCGTTAATATTGTTTTACGTACTTAATTGATTTTAAACAATAGTGAATAGGGAACAACAAGTGGTATCGAGCAAGGCTAATTATAAAACTCATTTTAGGCCGCTCTAAAAGTTTTTAAATTAGGATCCTATATGGTCAAATTGATGTACCCCAACTAGTCGATAAAAGGGTGGAGCTTTCAATTGTGCCCTAGACTTGAAGTTGGAAAATTCAACAAATGGAAAAGCGATGCTTTGCTATTTGATTGGATGGAACCTTATTATATCAAGTGTATAAATGAAGGTCCATTTGTCCCAAAGATCATCAAGGTTTGCCCAAACTCAAGCTCAGCCGACCTGTGATGAAAGGAGAGTGGTCAACCAGACCAAAGACTCAAAAGTATCATCATATCATGTCTCCCTCGATGATATAATGGAGTCGCTTATAAGTCGTAATACGCCTAAACAAACTTGGATGACCTAGTCCATAGCCATGAGGGTCCGTCGATACCAAGGAAAACAGGATAATGGACCCAAACTTGAGTATAATACCTTCGTGGCTAGGGACTGAAACACTCTCTCAAACTTACACCTGCTACAAAACCCTTTAAATGAATCAAGCTATGATGGTGTTGAGTTGTCCAAACATGAGATTAATATTGGTTTTGTCAACTGCCTTCCCGAGAAGTGGTTAAACTTCTCGTGGACTTAGAAATGCAAATCATATCCAAAACCTTGATCTTCCCGAAATTTATGGAAATTTGTCTATGAGGAAAACCTCATCAATGCATTTATACCTCGACTTAAAGAAGTCTCGTGGATGTCAAGAAGTCCCCACCACCTCCTCACCTATGTCAACCGCTTTTCTAACAATGTGGTTCAAGATTTTCAAGAAAACTTTGATGATGAGCCCGATGAGAGATCATGTGAGAGTACTTAAATGACCCGAACGTTGAATTTCGTGAAAGAGCACTCCTTGCAAACTCTCAAGGTTTATTAAAAGAAACAAAGGTTTTCAACGGCTAAAGCAAATGAGGACACCAATGCTTTAAGTGTCACAAAAGAGGTCATTTTGCAAAGGACTTTTTTCAAAAACAATTTCAACCCTCTTATGCACCATCAAGCTCAAATCATTCCTCGTGCTTTACCAAATTTCAACCTAAAATCTATCGGCCTCATCAAAACTTTCAAAATAAATCGACTGTAACAAAACAATAGATTTTGAAGCTAAGTACGAAAAAATCAAAGCTAAGCTTGCATTGCTTGAGGCCATCCCTCGTAACCAAAAAGTGTTCAATCATGCGTGGTAAAACAAAGGTCTTGTTGTTTGAAACCTTCGATGGATGAAGAGCCGCCTCATCGATGACGAAATGGTGCATGTCAACATTAATGGCCCTCTCGGAGGAAGACAAAGCTAGTCGTTGGAAAGAATCATGCCGTAAATGGAGAATGGGTTAACATCACAATGAAGAAGGTAAATATTTTACTTTCTATGGATGATGACTCGATTGGCGCCTTATATGAACTATATCAATGTTGACCTTAAGTTTGTAGAAGCAACGATTAAATCTTTTTCTAAGTACAACAAGTTAGGTTTTGAATTGAATAAGTGTAGAGATGAATTACTGCTTTTAAACAAGCTAAGCTTGAGGTCACCACTTTACAAATTCAAAACACCGAACTAGTCAAAAGAAATCGTGCCTCTTCAAGATGAACTAAAAGGGAAAAGATATCATTGAAGGTTGGATCGCTAAGAATCCAAATGTCTTTGATGCTGTGGGTGCCCCGGAGCAAAAAGAGAGTCATAGGTGAACACCATCTCACCGACTCGCAACAAAGACCGTAGTCCCAAACCATTTGTGTCTCGTGGCATGATTACCAAGATGTTGACTATTCCCAAGCCCAAAGGATCTGGATTGAAAGACTTAATCCCGAGAGTAAGCTTCCCAACTTTGACTGGGAAAATTCTAGAGCTCGAAAGTCAAGCTCTAAAGAGCATACTTGGACTCCCCGATGTGTCTAGTAGTACCGAACACATCTCGAGTCTCAAGATGAATCTCATGCACCCTTCCACCTTTGGAACCTCTTCGTGGTGCCGATCCTAGCTCGAGCTTACTCCATTACATTACAATCCACACTCTCCTAAAGAAAGGTATGGACTTGGTAGAACCATTTTGAAAAGACAATCAAAACCAACTCAACAAGAATCCACCCCACCGAAAATTCCACATCCTCTCGTCCCCATCGGCCGATCGATTCAAGAATCGATCGAACTTGTGAGGAAGCTAACCGACAAAATGGAATCTATTGAAAAGGTCCATGAACCTATCATGGAGACAAAGTCGCCTTCCTCTAGTTCTTCTAAGTCAAAAGCCACCACAAAAACAAGCGTAAGTGTGATCTATGCCACTATACCACCATACCATCGACAATTGTTATAGAATCCTTTTTGCATGATTCGTAAAAGGATGATCACAGGATCGCCGACCACTTGCAATATGTGAGTTCTCTCACCAAGAAAACTACACAAAAGTTGGTCATCGTGATGCTTCTTCATCCAAAGCTCAAAACCGAGAGCAAAGCCCTTTCCTCCTTGCCCACACCGCGGCTTTAATGATCATCGCTCGATGATTGTCTTATGAACATATGCCGTGATATTTGCGGCAACACGCTCATAAGACATCTCAAGATGACAACGCCATCCATGCAAGGAGAAGTTCAAAACAACCAAATTCCACCGAGTCATCCTCGCCTCTAAATGCAAAACCCGTGGTAGCTCATTGCACTCCACCACCGACCATGAATCAATTGCTCAATTCAAAGAGACCATGAGACCCAAGCCCACTAGTAAGTGGGTCACGAAGAGAAACTAATGTCGTTTACTACTTGTGCAGAGGCATGCCAGGAGCCTATCCGCATCTCGACAAAGGATGCTCAAGCATGACCGTGTAAAGGAATATCTGCACGAGTTTGTAAAAGAACCAGACCCAAGGTAGTGTTTGGTGATAATTCATCATGTCCCATCAAGGTTATGGTTCAAGAACCGCAATGGAATAGTTTTCTCTAGAATAGCTTATGTCAATGGTCTCAAATACAATCTCATCATTGTCACCACCTATGTGATGCAAAGTACATTGTCCAATTCAATGACAAACAAGGTACCATTTTTAATGCCAACAAGGAAGTTGTGTTGATTGCTCTAGAGAGATGATGTTTATGTCTTAGACATGTCAACGCCTCTAAAGATGGAACTTGTCTCTTGCCAAAGCCACCAAACCATCAACTCGGTGTGGCACAAGAGACTCTCGACTTAAACTTTAAAAACCTCAACAACTTGGCAAAACAAAACAAGGTCCTTGGCTTACCATCACCGGTTTTTTCAAAAGATAAACCATGCTCACTGTGAAAAAGGCAAACATCAAAGAGCATCCTTCAAAACCAAGCAAACTTCCATCAAAACCGCTTTCACCTCTTGATATGGATCTCTTTGGACCGCTTAGTCCTAGATCAATCCAAAGATGAGAAGTATACACTTGTCATTGTCGACGAGTTTTCAAGGTACACTGGGTATACTTTCTTTCCAAAAGAGTCAGCAATAATACCATAATGCCATTCATCGTGAACATTGAAACCGTAATGACATTACAAAGAAACAAATCGAATCGACAATGGTAATCGAATTTGGAAATGCCGAGCTTGAGAGTTTCGAGATGAGAAGGGCATCTCCCAAAATTTCTCATCTCCTTATACCCCGAACAAAATGGGGTAGCCGAAAGGAAAACATAACTCTCATCGAGGCCGCAAGAACCATGTTAAATGGCTCACCCTCTCAAAGCATTTCGACCTTGAAGTCACAAAACAAATGTTACACTCAAAACAGTCAATCATTGTCAAAAGACATAATAAAACCCCATATGAGATATTCAAAGGTAGACTTCCTAATATCGCCTACTTTCATGTATTTGGATGTCCTGTGTTTATTCATAATCACAAGGATCATCTAGGCAAGTTTGATGCTAAAGTCGATGATGGATATTTTCTAGGTTACTCACCGATCTCCAAAGCCTCGTGGTATTTAACACAAGGAGACAACAAGTTGAGGAAACCTTTCATGTCACCTTTGATGAAAGTGTCGAAGCATTAGGTTCTCCAACACCTCGACCGAGGAGATAGGAATTGATAACTCTTCAAGATATCCTCCCGATGAGTTTAACATCAAATCAATTCCTCATACCAAGTCGATGTCGACATCTCATATTATGTCTTGCCTCACAATCTGTCACAACCAACCATCGGTGAATTCATTGATAACCAATCGGTCCACGATGGGATAGGTATCATCGAACCAAATGTTCGTGGACCCCGTGATTCATGAAACCCAACTCGAACAAGACATCTCAATGATGCTACTATAGGTCCCGACCCTATCTCACTGATGAACTCCCAAAGGACATCTTCTAGCTCGGATCCTGCACCACAAAGTAAGTGGACAAGATCTCGTGACATTGAGCTTGTAAACATCATTGGTGAACCCATCAAGGCATGCTCACTAGAAGCATGGTCGCTAACTTAACGCAGCTTCACCAATGAATGTCTATGTGCCGATTACCTATCCGAAATAGAACCCAAAAGTGTCACCGAGGCTCTAAAACACCCAAGTCGGGTTCAGCCATGCAAGAAGAATTGCAACAATTTGATAAAACAAGGTCATGACCTTGATCAAATGTCCTCGTGGATGTCATAGTCATAGGAATGAAGTGGGTTTTCGTAAACAAACCGATGAAAACGGCACCGCCATTAAAAACAAAGCCGACTTATAGCCAAAGGTTACCGCCAACAAGAAGGCATTGACTATGATGAGACATTTGCTCCTGTTGCAAGAATGGAAGCCATCGGGATCTTCCTTGCATATGCTTCCTACATGAACTTCAAAGTTTATCAAATGGATGTAAAAAGTGCATTCCTAAATGGTGAGCTCAAGGAAGAAGTTTATGTTCAACAACCACCTGTGCTTTGAGAGTAGTGAATTCTCGACTATGTCTCGCAAGCTTGATAAAGCCCTTTATGGTCTAAAACAAGCTCCTGTGGCATGGTATGAAACACTCTCACCCTTCCTCATTCAAAACAAGTTTGTCGAGGCAAGATAGACAACACATTGTTTATCTACGTGACAAAACTTGATGTCATATCGGTCCAAGTATATGTTGATGACATCATCTTTGGCTCTACTAACTACACTTTTGCAAACAGCTTGAAAGACCGATGACAAAGAAGTTTGAAATGAGCATGATGGGTGAACTCACTTATTTTCTTGGACTACAAATCAGCAGATCGATAAAGGAATCTCCATCTCACAAGAGAAATACACAAGAAATCTCTTGAAGAAATATGAGATATCCGACCGTGCCTCGGTGAAGACACCAATGGTCCCTCCTAACAATCTTGGACTTGATCTCACCGGCAAATCGCTTAATCAAACCCATTTCGTAGGGATTGTTGGCTCTTTAATGTATCTAATCGCCTGCACTGTATATTCAATTCTCATTCTGCCTCATAGCTAGATATCACCCAATCCAAAAGAATCCCACCTCACCGCAGCCAAAAGAATACTCAGTATCGAAAGGAACCCCAAGCCTTGACTTTATTATCCAAAGTGCTCTGTGGTTTGATCTCAAAGGATACTCAGATTCGATTATGTCGGTGCAACATGGATGTAAAAGCACCTCGTGGTCCCGCAATTCCTTGAGGAAAACGGTTTGTTGGAGTGCTAAAAGCAACAATCGCATATGTCTTCACCAAGTCGAGTATGTAGTCACTGCAGGATGTTGTGCCAATGTTCTATGGATGAAAATTCAACTCGTTGACTATGACATCCATTTCAAAATGGTACCCATCTTCTCGTGACAACACAAGTGCAATTGCAATCTCCAACAACCCCGTCCTTCATCAAAGAACCAAACACATTGATATCGATATCATTTCATCGTGGATCACATAATGAAAGGAGACATAGAACTTCATTTCATCCCTATCAATATCAACTCACGATATCTTCACCAAACCTTTGATGAACCTACCTTCGTGAGACCGAAGTCGAATTGGGAATGCTTGACATTGAAAGTCGCATCCGAAAACCAATCTCGAAGAAGTTCTCGTGAACGGGTTTGTCTCCCCGAACATCCAAAATCAACCCTCACCGAATGAGTAAGACTCACTGTGGTCCCCGATGTAAAGCATTGAATGAGTAACTAAATGCTCCAAGTATTAGTTACTTAAATGTCCTAGGTTGGTAATCCCACCAACTTAATATAGGAATACATGTCTTCATCGTCAGAGTATCATCATTCACCTCACCCCACTTGGCATTAATTGTTTTCTCACATAAAATATCCCATGAATATTTTATTATCGCTAAAGTGCACTTTTACGTGCATTACAACTGTTTCTCCTTGAAAGACGGAATTTATCAGTGATGTAGTGGGTGGCATTAAATATGGAATATCAAAAGATTTCAAAATTGGTCTTTACATTTCCACACTTATACAAAACCACCCTCTCACTATTCTATAAATACCTCTTCAAAACCACTAAAACACACACAAATCAATTTCGCAACTAAACTCTGTCAAAATCCTTTCTCAAATCCAAAAATTTGTGTTCTCAAACCTTCAAAACCTCTTTTGAAAAACCCTCCTTGTAAACATTTACAAAAGTTTTTCATCACAAACTAGAAAGATCTAAACACTTTGATTGTTCTTGCCAAACGCTTTTTAAAACCCTAAAACTTCTTTAATAGATATGGCTAGAACACAATCTCTCCGCTTGCTTCAATGGTGGGTATCTCACTAACGTTGAATTCAAAACAAACAATGTCATAGGTAATTTTGAATACCACAAAATGTCCCAACCTATAAAGACATTGTAAAATTTTTATTCAACCGCCCACCAAAACGCCTTTGTAAATGTCCTCGGTGGTGTACCCAAACTACCTCGTGGAGTTTTGGGCAATCGCTAACGCTTTGACCCGACACCTTCTATCGATGAGAATAACCTTAGACCACTCGTGGAGTATCTCATCGTTCGCTTAATGGGGCAACAATACACCCCGGATTACAAAACTTTTGCACTTCAACAGGTTAGATTACAACAAAGGTGTTTATGTCGCCCATCCCGAACCTTCTACAGTGAAGGATGGGTTAAAACAAATCGTTTTAGATCCAACATTTTGGACAAGACCCCACCACTAAAAGTTCATTCCCGTGGCTTGGAGGATCCTTTTCACTTTTGTGATTCGTGTCCTCGGCGGAACCACTCATCCACCGAACAGTTAACTCTATTCATTGATGATGGCATACCGCCTCGATGAATGGGTCACCGTCGACATAGGGAGATCATTTACATGATCTTGTAACGGCTACTGAGCAAAACTAGGACGGTATATTTCGATCCTAGGTTTGTCTCTTGTGCTTTACAATCGCATCGGGTGCCAATTATACTCAAGATGAAAAATTTGAAATTTACGGCATCCCGAGTCCTTCAAACTTTCAAAAGGACCCATCCCTTGTCACACCTATTGAATTGACGGCCCATATGGTTGTCAAACAACTGTGAGGATCAAGATTCCAAACCCCGCTCTTAAAAGAGAAAGGGAAGTCTCGATCGGGACTAAGACTAAACCAAAGTCTCGTGGCCCCGAGGCTTCAGAGCACCGCCTAAGAGGCACAAAAAGCCCGAGACCAAAAAGACACCCACCGACTGTGCAACAACCACCCCGTGACAACGAAGGACACCGATACATCACAGCCGGTGCCTTGGTCACACCTACTACTCCCTAAGATCCGTAGGGAAACAAACAACCCACCGGTAGGGGAGCGCTTCCACAAAGGCTCGATGATGACATTAACAAATCCAAGTCTTTGTCGAGGGCACACCGATCGATCCCAAAGACTCGTGGAGGAAACAAACAACCCAATCGATAGGGATACAACATTCACCGACTCGCTAAAGGCACTGGAAATACCCACCAAAGGTCTCGGGGGTCACTGGGGACAAAGACTGGGAGGAAAGGAACAACCCACCGATACGAACCCAAAACCAATCGACTCCCGAGAAGACGCTGAAACTCCCACCTGTCCGAGGGGTCCACGGGGACAAAGACTCGTAGGAACAATACCACCACCGATATGGAACCCATTCCCACTCCTTGTTAACAGCTTGTCGAGGTTACCGAGTTGTTAAAATCTAATGATGACCTTGCCGAAAGTGATGAAGAAATCTTATCGCCAGAGAAGAAGTGGACGCCGAGGTTCAAACCGAACAAGAGCCTCACTTTATCCACAGAGCGCATCGAGTCACCTTTTCAAATCAAGACAATGACTCACCTCATCCTCCAGCCCGACGAATTCAAAAGGTTTGACAATGTTCTTCCACTCACCGAAAGACAACCGTTAAGTGGATCAAGAGGGCTACAAGGAAGTCGCTCGGGTTATCGAACAGCTTTGGGATCAACACATCAAGCCGCCGCCATTATGCCGACCTTAGATCCGATGTGCTCACCTTCAACGAAAATGTTCACGAGCACGAGATCTTATGTACCACCATCTTGTCAACCTCGATGAACACATGGTTAAGTTCCTCAAGCATCTTCGCATACTGGGTTACTATTGATGAAATCGTGGACGCCAAAAGAAGACCCAGCTACCAATGCCAAAGTGCCGGAGGCCACCGAGGCATATGCAAAAATTCATCCAGCTCACCGACCTTATAGAGATGCTCAAGTCTCGCAAATGTTCGTGGTCTTCAAACTTCCGCCTGACTCTTCAGATCACCATGGACTCACCGAACACTCGGTAGCTACCTTGACTCAGCCTCGCCTTCTATGGCTTGGAATCTTGGTCCACGATTGACCGCTTTGAGTTATCTCATGCGAACTTGATGCAAAGGTCACCGGTCTTCAAACAGACATTGAAATAAAGGCCATGATGATCGAAATCTATCAGCCTTCAAAGGTCAAGTCGGTCACCCCTCAAGACCTACTCTAACTCTTGCCCTCACCGACGCTTACGGCACAAATTGAGGGGATAATATCAAGAAACTCCTCTTCACACCGAGGGGAGCAAACACCACCGCCTCAAGAAATTTCAAACATCATCATCATCAAGACCAGCCTCAAGTAGCACCAATCTCATCACTTCCACCTCATGCAACAACAACTACACCGATCCTTGACACCAATCATGACAACACCACCTCCCATTATTGCATCATCTTCCTCGTGACGGACAAGGGCAAAGGCATACCGACAACCATCGAGCCCGAGAAGATTCCCTACAAAATCGGTGACATCGAATACCTCTTCACTCCTCAACAGCTAACCAAACACCTTGCAAAGAAGAGAGGAAATTGAAACAAGTCGAGGATGAAAAGAAGACTAAGGAAGCACCGCCAAAGTGATTGCCAAGAAGTCAAAATGTGGGAATAGATGCAAGCAAGCTCAAAAAGGTCAGCAGATGTAAGTTCAAGGAAGCTCAGTCGCTCAAATGGTCGCAATGAAAGCTCAAGATGAAGAAAAGAGAAAGAAAATCAAGCTCTTAGGCAAAGCGTAATTAAAGAATACAATCGACAATGACCACCAAGGCTTCCTAAAAATCATCGATGTCAAAACCATTCCCAACACCAAACCATTGGCTATGAATATTTACGAGGGATGACAAAAGACACTTTGAGGTTCATGATCCTTAAAATTCAAAGACTTTGGGATCACCGAACTTGATGAACTTGGTCCGATCATTGGAAAGAAGCAAAATAAGGTGGTCAAGGAGTCGATGAAGATGCTTAGCAAAAGATATGAAAGGTCGAGGATGCACCACCAACCGAGAATTCACCGCCTTGACCGCACCTCAAGGATCTCAACCACAAACCTCCACCGCAAAAGGAAAAGAGTTGATTTCAACCCGAGATCAAAGTGCTCGCCTTGAATGCAACAGAACCGCTGAGGGTGTAAATTTTGTGAACTGCCTAGTGATTGAAGAGCCCGAAGAGGGCTATTCCACATTGATGTCTATGGAACCCCGCATTTCAAAGATGGAGTGACATTGATCAGCCGAGTGGTCGCAATGATCGCTATATTCCTGTGGCCTCTCGGATCCAATCCTCAAAGAACGCCGTGTTTTGTCAAGACCGAATGCTAAGATCGTAGACCATCCCGACAGGGAAACACTCATCACCAAGAAAGTGAAGCTTGAAGCACTTTGGGTATCCATCCGGACCGACATCAATTTATCTTCTTGTACTAGTGATAGGAATTATGTAATCGATCAATAAAAGATGTATGTTTTGTTAGACTACTCAAAGTTCCTTATTATTTTCATTAGTACATTCAAGCAAGAAGAAGCCATTAGCTCACTTACATCGATCAAACACTTAGGCTATTTGTATATCCAAATAGGGGAGACCGTTGGTTCAAGAATACCCAAACCCTTAATCTTGGATTTGAATAGAAAATATCCTAAGTATTTAATCCATTAAACACAATCGTGTCATCGAGCGCATAGTCTCTCGCATGAGCCATCTTCGTGATACTTGGTACGAGGCAAAGTATCGCCTCTCCACTGCAAGGCGGATCTTAAAGGGTGAAGACTAAGTCAAGAAGAAGATGGTGGATTCAAGTGAGTGATGACAATAACTCACCGAATCCCTACGACTCTCCAACTCATTAAACATCAAGACAAATGAAGGAAGAGATCAAGGCCTTAAAGATCGAAGAATGAGTCGGATAAAGCGGAAAGTTTTACCCAGATAAAACTAAGTCCTCAAGTCTTTATCCGCCCACGATGGTCACAATCTTCTAAAATCATATCTTTCCATTTATAGTAAGCGGCGATTCTCTGTCAAAGGAAATAGTCTCGCCGCCTACTATAAATAGAAAGACAAACAAAGAATCGAATCCTTCAAGATTCATGTTTGCCGAGTTCTATGTTTTTTGTCTTCTAGGTTAAAGTTAAATATCATACTTGTATAAATAGCATAAGAAGAAGAGTGAAAAGTTTAAGCTTGTGAATTGTAAAACACACATACACACAAGCCAACTTTTCACTTCTCCAAATACAACTTTATCCTTGAGCTAGCTCACTGGGTTCTAAGAGTTGTGCTTAGACTTAGCCTAAGCTTGAGAGAAGTCACCCAAACTTTGTTTATTTCAATCCCAAGTACTATTCCGCAAGTACTTGGGTAACGATTCTTTGATTTATTTCTAATAAGAATATGATGTTGAAAATTACCTCGTGTTTTACTTATGTTAATTTCACCATTATTCATCGTTAATATTGTTTTACGACTTAATTGATTTTAAACAATAGTGAATAGGAACAACATATACTGACTACAGATTTGGTGGATCCAAATTGCTTGTTGATGATTCTGCAATATCTGGAATGGGTGATTCTGATGCATATGGGGTTAAATAATGCATTGCATCATAATATGCAGGTGCGGGTACTTCTTGATTAAGTGGATCATTAGGTGTTTCGTTGTTGTTGAAAGCAGTTTGTTCGACTGTTGATGGAGACTCGATTTGTGGTGCATTTGGAGCAACGGTTGTTGTTGTAGTTTCAGGTGTATCCGGAATTGGAATTTGATTGGGTTGAGCAGCAGAAACATTTAATACATCTGGAGCACGGTGTTCGAGAGATTCATTAAACAGTGAAGAAACAAAGTTTCCAATTGACTGTGTATGAGTTCAAATTGTGGTCCGGCTGATGATTCAGGGAATTTTAGATGGTTAGCAGCGAGTCCTAAGCTTTTTTGCTCAGAAGCCATTATTTCAAGCTCATCTAAATGTACATGGATGGTTTTCATGATTTCTCTAGTTCGACGATTCCAAATTCAAAATCTTTTAGAATTTTCACAATATCCAATGAATACTCCTCTATCGGTCTTAGGTTTGAGCTTTCCACAATTTTCACGATCATTATTCAGAGAGCAGAGTACCCTGAATACATGAAAGTGCTTGATGTCAGGTTTACGTTTATGTATAAGCTCATAGGGAGTTTTGTTATGGCGTTTATTGATGATTGAACGATTCTGTGTATAACATGCAGTTAAAACGGCTTCAGCCCATAGGTAATCTGATAATTAAGAGTTTATCAGCATCGTTCTTGCAGCTTCCACGAACCTCATGTTTCGTCTTTCAACTACACCATTCTATTCAGGAGTTCTAGCAATTTATGTGTAATGCGTAATTCCCACTTTCTCGAAGTATCCACGAAGCTTATGATTTTTAAGTCCATGTGAAGAAGTTCTAGCACATGATTGGTGTGTTGTTCAGGTATTGAAGGAAATTTAGCGCGTGTGCTTTTTACTTGTTCACATGCCGAATATAGGTGATCTTTGGAATACCGGAATCTGGGAAAACCTTCTACTAGTTTGTCTTTTGCGATTTTAGTAATGGCTTTGAAATTCAAATGTGAAAGGCGTTTGTGCCATAACCATGATTTAGTCGAAGTTGCTTTGGTTAGTAAACAGATTGGGGAGGAAGCAATCATATCGGTCATGGAGATAATGTAAAGACTTGTTTCTCGTTTACCCGACATTAGATCATTTCCTTGTAAATCATGTACAAAACATGTTTTCTCCTTAAATGCTACTTCCAAATCCCCGTCACAGAATTGACCGATTGAGAAAAGGTTATGACCAAGGCCTTCGACATAGTAGACTCAACTTATTTCGATGTTGCCATTGATATAATCTCCATAGCCCATGATAGCAGCGAAGTGATCATTCCTGAATCTGACAGTTCCGATGAACTTTGAGACAAAGTTTACCCTAACAATTTAAGATTGCCTGTCATATGTCAGGTGTAACCGCTATCAACAATCCACAAAACGATTTGGATCACCTGCATCATACAAAAACGACGAAGGTAGAATAATGGTAGAGGTGGAACTCCAAGAGTTAGTGAGTTCCGTTACACTAGCGGCACACATGTTAACAAGTTTGGGTATCCACTTAAAACTAGGTGTACGTTGTAACCATTTCTGCCATGTCCAACTATTTCGTGCTTTTGTCTTAGTGAATTTGCTAGGGGATTGCGCTTTCTTAGTAGTTGTTATCACAGCTATGGGTTCATCTATGGCATTCTTAGAAACTACAGTTGGTGCTTTATCTAGCACAGACTTAGAAGCTATAATGGGCCTAGAGGTGGTGCCATTTGTATGTTTCCAAGTACAAGATAAAACAGAGTTGGCAAGAAAGTGATCATGATTACCAAATAACATACTTTACTTACAAAACATACAAGAATCTTCAACATTCTCTTTCAAAACGCTCATAGGTTTAACATTCATTACAATGCCTTTACTATTACATTTTTCTAACGCAATATCTAAAGCAGATGCAACATGATTCTTATTCGCATTCCTAACATGATCTTCTACTTCTGGGTCTTCTAGTTTTCCGCTTCTACGTTGCAAGATCCTTTTCTTCTGTTTGATGCTCTTAGGTAACGCTAGTAGTGGAGGCAACTATTCATGTATAAGTGGAAGGAATCATATTAGTATCTTGAGTTTTGTCTATAGTGTGCTGCCTACTAGTAGTGTTGGAATTGCTCCTAACACAAAAATGGAACGACATTTACGGGATTACATTATCTATCCTAGTTAGCCAAAACACATGGACTTATTATGTCATATTGTAATAGATGTATGTGTTAGACTATAAATACCCCTCCATACTTCCATGGAGGGTTGAGACTCTTTGTGTAAACTTTACTTTTCCTTACTAATAAACACATAGTTCTTCCCTTCTCTCTCTAGTTTCTCTCTCTAACTTGAAGATGGTTTTCTTCCATCTTCCAAGACCTCCCGATTCACCATATCACCCATAAAAACGATCCTACAACTAGTATTGACTTTAAATATTTCAGGTGCAATCAAATTTGTGTTACTAAACTTTCCTGTTTCCATTTTAGCCCATTTCTCTTTTAATTCAATGATGATGTGTTGTTGGTCTTGAATTTTTTAGTTTAATTTTCCAGTCTCATTAATCTTATTACTGTAATATTCAACATGTGTATCGAGTTCTTTTGATTCCTGAATAAGTGTCTTTTTTAGAGAATCGAAAATTGTTTTGTTTTCCTTTTTTAATTGTTCACTCTCTTGCTCGTATTTGAAAATTTGACATTTCATTGACGCGTTTTCATCATCCAGTTTTTCAAGTTTTGGCTTCAACGTGTTTTCAAAAGACTGATTTTCTTTATTTTGTAAAGCTAGCTCAAAATCAAGACTCTGAGCTTGACACCAATGAAGACGTCTTTTGAGTTCAGAAATTTCGTTTGACGGTTTACATTGAACATCATCATTTTGACTAAAAATTCTTTCATTTTCTTATTTAAAATCTCAATCTCTTGTTTCAACATTTTATTTTCCTCATTTAACTTTTGAATGTTAGCATTGGTATCAGCAATGAGCACAGTATCACAAGAGGAATAAGTAGAATACATAAACACAAATATAATATCAGAACACAGAACATCTTCCAAGAGTCGATTAACATCATTTTGAAGAATTTTGTTTTTTTGTGTGTGTTGGAAATCGAGTTTTCAGTAGCATTGAAAGTGTTCATCATGGATGTTACTTTTTTTTGTAGTTTCTGTTCCCAGTGAGTTGCACAAATACACAAATATTTGACATGTGGCAAAAATTGGGTTTGGAAATTTTGTCTTTGTTATCTTGCATAAGTAGATTGAAAGTGAAAATTTTGATTTTAGTATGACGTTCAATTGCTTGTTCCAAAAGTTTAATATCCTCCATAAACGCATCAAAATACCTAAGTACTAGACATCAGTTAGGAAGTTTTGGTAATGAATTACTTTCGCAAGAAGAAGGTAAAGGACCATTTATTTGTGCCACTGGTTTAACAGGACCTATATTAGAAAAAAATTCATGAATTTTCGAAACATACCATGGTTGTTCTGATTTTTCTCTTTAAGGAACAAAGTGTTTATAAAGGGCACGTAATGTTGAATAAACAAATGGTTTATTAAATTTCTTTTGCTCATTTTAATCGACTCTTCTTATTGTTCTCATTCTTCCTCACAATCATATACAATAACACGAATAATGGAGGATCTACCAAACATTCAAAGATTATAAAACTTTGGATTTTCTTTGAGAGTTATGTGTAGAAAAAATGGATTATTGTAGCCAAGAGCAAAACTTTTTGTACCATCAAGATTTGGTTTTAAAGTTAACATTTGTATTTGTTTAACTGACTCACCAATTTTGTAAACAACGTTTTTAAAATCTTTTAACTGTTCTTCCAGATTGACGATTTCATCAAGGTAAGAATCAATTCGTTCCCTATACTTTTTCTTGTAGTCAGAAAAGTTTCTTTGAAAAATTGACATCTTCACATTTGTTTTTGAAAGTTCTGTTATGAATGTTCAACTTGTTGTTTGAGTTCGAAGTTTTCTTTTTTCAAATTTTAAAACCAAGTCATTGTTGGAAACGATCAATTCTCGCATCTGATGTTGTAAGTTTTGTTCTTTCAACTAAGATTTTTGAAATGCTACTTCAAAACTTTGTTCACGTTTAGTTTGATTTTCAAAATTTGTAATTTATGTTTTACAGCTCTCAAGTTCCTTTGTTAATGATGCAATCTTTGCCTTTTGGGTGCTATTAATTTCATATCATTTTGCAATTTAAGATTGGGTGGTCATGACTAAGGCCATAAGTTTTGGATCTGGATCATTTGAAGTTTCAATATTTTCAATTTGACCATTGATATATTCTTCAATTGGATCATCAAATGTAACTACTGGGTTAATCTGATCATCTTCTTGTAGAGATATCAATGAATCATTTTGAAAACATTGCCCCTTGTCATGTGTAGATGCAATTGGAGAAACAATTTCATGTATGAGACATGTATTTGGATCGGGTACCTGAGATAGGCCATCATTATCATAGAATGGGCCCGCGTCATTCATATGAAGTTCCTGCATGTTATCCATTAAAACGACAGCTGCATTGGCTTCCAAATCTTTCATGTCATCATCTGATCCTACATCAGCCATAAAACTGTGTTCTTTGTCTGAGAGAGTGCCACCTGCTTCGTCTTTAAGTGCTAAGAGTAAGGTTTGCTTGTGATATTCACGGCCTCGTTTCCTTCGTTGTGGACAAGCATTTTCCAAATAACCCATGCCTCTGCAGTTATAGCATTTGATGATGGCCTTTCCTATTTGTGCATTCCCAGTTTCAACAATCTCAACCCTTCTTTGAGGAGCACCTGCGTTGTTTACATTTCTAGTAGTTCTTGTGATCACTTGTCCATATCCTGAATTTCCAGCATATCCCTGAGTGAATCCTTGTCGTCCCTGTGTTCGAATTTGCAATTCAACCCATCCACATTGTATTACAGCTTGATTTCGTGTGTTTGATGAGTTTCGGAGACGATTGTTTGACTGATTAGCAAATTTGCTGAAAGCCCTGGCAATGAATGCAAATCCTTGATTCAATGTTGTGAATGCCTCATCATCTTCATCGTTTACTTGTGCATAGTATATTATGTCTGTGTTATTGTAAGGAACAAGTTGACTATTGGTTGATTATTGTTGTGAGTAATATGGAACGATTTGGGTGCTAGGTGATTGCTGAGGATAGGTAAAGTTATGTTGTTGTTGAACAATGCGTGATTGGTTTGTGGATATGGAAATGGATACGACTGAGCCATGAGTGCTAATGAATTTAAAGGTGTAGGAGGTTGAAGCATTCCACGGATAGCTCAATATTTTTCAACTTCAGATTGATGGTGCTTCAGATAATCAAACAACAATCCATATTTCACATCGTGAATGTTTTTGGCCTGACGAACAAAAGTCACATATTTCTACCAATTTGGACCTATGGAGTTTAGAATTTTATATTAACAACAATCCTTGGTAAGATAACATTGTTTCTTTCCTAGTCATTGACTATGTTGGTAAAACGATGATAATATGATTCTAAGGACTCCTCTGGGTCAATAGTGAACATATCAAACGCGTGATACAATTTAGATTCCATGTCAATTTGGTTTAACTCAGTGCCTTCCATCAGGAGGTGTACATGTTCCCACAAAGCCTTTGTTGTAGTCTGAGAGTCAACACTTCGGTAGATTGGATTGGGTATACCAAGAAGAATAATCTTCATTGCAATTTCATCTGCCTCACGGTGAAGTATTTGATCTGGAGTAAGTTGACTTTCTGGAAGGACTGCCACAGTGTCGGGTCTTGGTGGAACAACATTTGGATCACCTGGAACCGTTGTAGTAGGCATTTCAAAAGGTCCTTCAAGTATCACTTTCTTTAGGTATTTTCCATGAGGTTTTCTGAGTTCCACGAACCTTAAGAATCGACTAGTCTATTGAACATAGTTTCCGGGTGTGAGCATTGGTGGTCTTTCCATGGATCCTGATTCATGTATTGATTGTTGACTACTTATAGCTTTGCACATTTGAGCAAACCAATGTGGTTGTTTTGTTGTGTAGGAAGTTGTTGCATAGGAAATTGTTGTGAAGGGTAATATTGTTGCTGAGGGAATTGTTGTTGCTGCGGGTATTGTTGTTGTTGAGGGTATTGTTGTTGTTGATTGTATTGCTGAGGAAAGTTGTTGAAATATGGTGGTTGAGACATGATTAGTTGATTCGACTTGTGGAAAGATGATGGATCTTGTATACGATTAAGAAGTATGTTGTGGTGTTGATAATGTATAGTACTTGGCTTAAAATTAGAAAGATGTCAGAAATTTTGACAAATCCGAAACTTTGTGAAGAAATACGAAAGTTATTGTAAAAAATTCACAAATCCGAAACATCTGTAGCAAATACGAAAGGTAACAAATCCGAAGAATTTGAAACAAATCCGAAAGATGCATGATCCGAAGATTTGAAACAACTGAACTTTTCTTCTAATTTGTACAAATTAGAAGAATTTCCCAAAGTCGAAGTGTTTCTCAAACTTATACAAGAGAGAAGCCTTGAGTAATCCGTAAATTTTGAAGATGTCAAGTAGTCACAATCCAAAATATGTCCGAAAGTTAGGGTTTACAAATTCGAAAGTTGCGCTAGAACCAAACCGAAAGTTAGGGTTTTCGCGAAAATTCAAACTTGTATAAAACTTTCAAACGACTTAAATTTCACCAAGAACGCTTTTCAAACACGATGTTCTTGTACAACTAAACTTAAAAACAATCAAACTATAGCCGCACAATTTCACATTTATTATTACTTTACACCACCTAAGACCTTTGGTCTAGTGGTATGTGAGTTGATCACCAACCTAGAGGTTGTGGGTTCAAGCCTCGTTAAAGGCATTTGTGAGATAGATGGTATATGGCGTGAAAAAAGAATTCCGTTCAAAAATAAATAAATAAATAAAATACTTTTACACCGTTAGCAATAACTTGAATTAAAAATCTATTAATAATCAATAACAAACAAGCTTTATTAAATTTTAAAAGATAGTATTATGCATCAATAATGATAAAGTACACCGTCACAAATTACAACTTCAAAATATGACATTAAACTTCGTGATCACAATTTTGTAATGTTACAATGATAAAAAAAACTAACAATATTAGGAAGATGTTTTTATTACGTAAATACCAACATAATACTATATATTTAGTTGGGGTGAGCGGGGATGTTTTTCCTCGCTCTTCGCCTCAAACCCGATTTAAATCTCGGTTTAAACATCAAACTTGCCCTGTAACCTGACAACCATGCCTGCCTCGCCCCAATTAGTTCGTGTTTCGATATTTTTTGCCATCCTTACAAATAACTCTTAAATATCGTGGCATAGCCACGTTATTAGACTTGACATTTATCGATAGACATTATTGTTTTGAAAAGAAATATGTATTATAAAGGTTTTCAAACGCACCTTTCATACTTGTCATTTTCAAATTTTCAAAGTTTCCAATTTGTGCGGATAAGATGCACTTGTGTTGGCAAGCTTTCTTGTATTAATCTTTAAACATGTTTGTCTTTTTCTTTTTGGAATTATTTTGTAGCAAAAACTTATACGCAAGATCAATAAAAAAGTAACATTTTGTTTGATATAAATAAACTAGGGAAAATGATCTGAATAGATCCTTATTTCGGCGCTTATCACTTTCCTGACCACTTTTATTTTTAATTTGAGAATGACCGGCAAGAACCACATTGTCGTTAAAACTCATCGACATTGTGACAAGTGTCCCAATATGTGTAAAGTATTGCTTTTAAGAACTAAAAAGCACGCAAGAACCAGATAATTTTAAAAAGGGTTTTATCGTCATTTTACGTTAGACAAAAAATACACATTTGAATAGTAAAAGACGGTGGATTTATATTCAAATCCAAAAGTCATTGACCAAAAAGATCCATAGTTATCGCTTTTCACCGCTTTTGCTTCTCGCACAAAAGCATTTTTACTTACAAGATTATTTTCAAAAATCAAACCGCCTTCTTCGCCGCCCTTCGCCTTCCTCATAACGCCGCTTATGTCACCATCTTTAAAGCTACGATGTTGATTGCAAACCACATTCGATTGTTCAAATTTTAAAAAATGTTCCCAAATATGGCACGTAAATATTCTTCTCGTTGTTTATTACATATGATTATTTCCAATTGGTTCTATGTTATAATAAATCGCTTTTGTTATTCGATTAATACCTATGTTAGATAGGTGTTAATTCCATTTTATAATCCATTGCTCTTTTTATGTGTATCGATTCAGAATTATGTAGGGTATGATACCTTAGATGTCGTTAGTTAAGTATGTAACATTACTTGGTTCATTAAAAATTTAGTGGCGCTTGTAGACTAATAAGGAGTGGTTTATATGCATCATCTATGCAATTGTTTACGACGTTGGTATAGATTCCTTCTATGGCTGAATTATTTATGGTTTTGTTGACCCTTTTAGGACTATGAAGCTAAGTTAATCATTATGAGTAAACCGAACTACTTTTCGTAATTATGTAGGGTAAAATACATCCGTTCTGCTTACCGCTCTTCTACAGCCTTGTTTGAGGCTTCTTCCGCTTTGCCCTTTCCTTTCTCATAGCAATTTCTTTAGCATTTACTTCCATATGTAATCTTTTAGCAATTTTTCATCAAAAGCTATATGCTCCTCATGCTTTGAAACACCAAAGTTGGATCTCAGATATGCTCCTCGCATAATCGAAAGAGGGTTTGAGATCATAGAAAAAGGACTAGTGCACAAGGAATGGTTCCACATTATGAATGTTTGTTGCCTTTAAAAATAATTATGAGTTTATGTCGCCAACCATGCGATAGCGCTTCTATGCCAAACTTAGTGATGTTAGGTTTATGCTGTTAAGTCTATCCTTTATGATCATATGGTTAAGAATTATGGTTGCCCGATCGTATAACAAGTATTGCCCAATTATGGCATTTAGTTGCCCAGATTGTAAATTGGAAGGTGGCCTGAGGTACAAACGAAATTGCACAATAACATAAACTTGATTGTCAGAATTTTCGTGTCTAGATAGTAGATGACGATAACGGTTGCGTTTGCTCAATAGAATGGCACAATTGGGGATAAATACGCCCAAAAATACTAACAACTGCTACAAAAGTTAAAACAGATGTTTTGAAAGTACAAATTAATGTTGATTCAATTGGGGATAAAAAATAAAGAGTTACAACTCTAGGGCAAAACATAGTTTAGACTCACACATCATAATTCGCAACACCTAACAATGCATTGCAATCAATTTCAAATAAACATCAATGGTGCCCAAGTCTTCTGCTGAACTCACAAAATGATTGCGTTTTGGAAAAACCAAATGAGGCTCTGTGGTTTGAACAAATTCTCAATTATGTGCATATGTAAATCTGCAACCATCGCTACTGCTTTACCCAACCACTTTGCTAGGGTCACTTGAAACCACCACTGTGTCGACGCAAATATCAACTTTGTTTCGCTTTTCCAAATGACTAGTTGAAGTTCAAATTTTAAAGTGAAATTTAAAGCAATCGATATGAATGATTTACTTGAGTTTGTCAAACGTGCATAAGCAACATTTTCAAAACCAACAACGGATGTGGAAGCTACATTTTACCAAAAAAAGTATATACAGACATAGCAAACTTTCGGTACAAAAGGATAATAAACCGATAAATTCAAACGGTTTGTAATTTCGGATAAGGCTTATCCAAATACCAAAAATGAGAGAAAATCTACAAGTAAATATTCACGTTCCTTCCTAGAAATTTTATGACAAATCCAAAGGAAAAATAGATGCCCGGAGCCTAGGCACGTGCCTACCCACAAAACAAGAATGGAAATTAATGATACCGCGTGCAAGAATAAGAAAATCCTCGCTATAAATACGCGAGGTAAATAAAGGAAAGCACATAAAAAACAACCATTCATCCACCATAAAAAGACACCAAAGAGAAGTTGAAGATGTTAACAACCCGTTGCCCACGCACCGTCGGTTTTAAAAAGCCCATACATAGCCTAAACCTTTACCCCCCAAAACCAAATCATATACGCAAAGCAGATGCTGCGACAACTGAAACATGTTCTTAAATGACTACTAATAACAATTAGTCGTTTCTAAGACGACTAAACTGACCCATCTCCTTGACCATTCACAACATTCCTTCAACCAAAACCCGTGTCCTTTGAGGTTTGTGGAAGCCTGCCCTGACCATATGGCGTACCAAAGGTGGGAGTTTAAACCGATTAGATTCTCATTAGCCATTTGGGATGTTCAAAGTTCAGGCAGTTCCTTCTTAACCACGCTCTTCCCGAGCGGAAGAAGAATGTATATCATGGGTATTGGGTGGAAGGAGTGATCGAATGTGCAAAGAGAGGCAAACAACACGACTGAAAATTATGGTCTCGGTCCTCTGTTGATTGCAGCCCGGCCCCCGAAGCAAGTGTACGTCTACCAATCCTGGCAGATCGGGTTGGATAAACTAAGGTAAATGTAAAATAGCGAGCTTGCGGGCAGGATTAAATTTAGAGCAAACCATAAAGAATTCACAAAAAAATCCCATGCTAACGTGTAGGTGATGATTGGTGTATTTTGTGACGATTCTCTCTCTCACTCCAATTCAAACCTATCACGTCGGTAGCGTGGATGTGTTTTGTCAATTCTTTATGTGGTTCTACCATTGCTCTAAAATAATAGTCATGGATGGAAAAGCAACCCACTAAAAGCTCTTACGGTACCACGCAGGGGCGGTTTACACGAAACCCGCGAGAGGCGTCGAACTTCTCGGGGAATCCCATTGGAAAATACGGCCGCCGACGAGGAAGCAAGCCACGGAAATCCTTCAAGAAAATGATAGCAAACAAGAAGGATTCCACCCTCACCGTGAAGTCGCGTACCACTGCTAATGTAGTTTTTCACTGCTAGTATGATTGTGTCGGTTTAATATGTAACATTATAGAATTTCTTGGGTAGGATGTTTTGTATTAGATAAGTATGCTAAGTATAATTATCCTGTAGAGTACATATTGTATATTGTAAAGGACTCCTTAGCCAATAAAAGGATGTCCTAGGCTAGACTTTGATATAACTTTTCGGCATATTTAGAGTCGATACACTTCAAGGTTGTAATCGCTAATACTATTCAGAGTATTCGTGTATTAATATTATATCCGGTGTTTTATAGACCATAACTTATTGTAAAAACATCAACATCTTCACTTTGACGAAGCACATAACGCTTGAGTTATTAGATGTGTAGAGTGAGTGATTATTTTGAGGTTTATGCGACTTTTCTAAACGTCAAAAAATGGTATCGTGTCTAGATAGTAGATGGCGATAACAGTTGCGTTCTTGATTAGAATAGCACAATTGGTGATAAATCGTCCAAAATACTAACAATCTGCTACAAGAGTTAAAACAGTTGTTTTGAACGTACAAATTAATTTTGATTCAATTGGGGATAAAAAGATAAAGAGTTACAACGCTAGGGCAAAACATATTTTAGACCCACACATCATAATTTGCAACACCTAACAACTGCTGCAATCAATTTCAAATAAACATCAATGGTGCCCAACTGTCTCTCTACGAACTCACAACATGGTTGTGTTTTGGAAAAACCAAAGGAGGCTACATGGTTTGAACAAATTCTCAATTATATGCATATGTGAATACGCAACCACCGCAAGGGTCGCTGAAACCACCGCTAGTGTCGACGCAAATATCAACTTTGTTTCTGTTTTCCAAATCATTTATAATAAAAAAAAGTCCCTAAAGTACAATATGGTTTTTTTGCGAATTAAAAGGTTGACTAGTTGAAGTTCAAATTTTAAAAGTGAAGTTTAAAGCGCCGATATGAATGATTTACTTCAGTTTGTCAAACGTGCATAAGCAACATTTCCAAAACCAACAACATATGTGGAAGCTACATTTTACCAAAAAAGTATATCTGAGACATAGTAAACTTTACGTACAAAAAGAATAATAAACCGATAAATTAAAATGTTTGTAATTACGGATAAGGCTTATCCAAATACCAAAAGGAGAGAAAATCTACAAGTAAATATTCACGTTCCTTCCCTAAAAATTTTATGAAAAATCCAGCAGGAAAAATAGATGCCCAGGGTAGGAGCCTAGGCACGTGCCTACCCACAAAATAGTAAATGAAAATTAATGATACCGCGTGCAAGAACAGTAAAATCCTCGCTATAAATACGCAAGGTAAATGAAGGGAAAGCACATTTAAAAAAAACAAAAACAACCATCCCTCCACCAACAAAAATAGTTCAACAGACAAATTTTAGAAACACCAAAGAGAAGTTGAAGATGTTAATAAGAAAAAGATCACGATGGTACACAGTACAAAAGAATACATCCGTCTGTCATCAACAACCCGTTGCCCACGCACGGTCGTTTCAATAAGCCCATACATAGCCTAAACCTTTACCCCCAAAACAAAAACATAAACGCAAAGCGATCTCTTGCGACAATCGAAACATGTTCTTAAATGACTACTAATAACAATTAGTCGTATCTCAAATGGCGAAAATGACGACTAATAACCCATCTCCACGACCATTCACAACGATCCTTCACCCAAAACCCGTATCCTTTGAAGTTTGTGGAAGCATGCACAAACCATATGCCGTACCAAAGGTGGGAGTTTAAACCGATTAGACTCTCATTAGCCATTTGGGATGTTCAAATTTCGTGCGCCATTTTAACCTCGCCTCCCGAGAGCGGAAGAAGGAAGTATATAATGGGTATTGGGTCGAAGAAGTGATAGAATGTGAAAGAGAGGCAAACAACACGGCCGAAAATTATGGTCTCGGTCCTCTCTTGATTGCAGCCCGCTTCCGAAGCAAGTGTCGTCTACCAATCCTAGCGGATCGGGTTGGATAGACTGAGGTAAAGGTAAAAATGACGAGCTTGCGGGCGCCGGGATAAAATAAAGAGCAAACCACTGCTAATGTAGTTTTTCACTGCTAGTATGATTGTGTCGGTTTAATATGTAACATTCTAGAATTTCTTGGGTAGGATGTTTTGTACTCCGTATTAGATAAGTATGCTAAGTATAATTATCCTGTAGAGTACATACTGTATATTGTAAAGGACTCCTTAGCCTATAAAAGGAGGTCATAGGCTAGAGTTTGATATAACTTTTCGTCATATTTAGAGTCGATACACTTCAAGGTTGTAATCGCTAATACTATTCAGAGTATTCATGTATTAATAATATATGTAGGTTTTTAAAGACCATAACTTATTGGTGTTTTATAGACTATAGCTATTAATTAGCTTTATCTCTTCCTAAATATAAAATTGGTAACTGGGAAGTGGAGTAATTAATGTGAATTTAATTTGTTAACATCAATATTTGTTTTCAAACATAATATTCAAGTGAACACTGATGAAACGGAAATGTCGACTTATTATAACTAGTTAGATTAAAAAAATGTTACATAATTTTTGTAAGGTCACGGATTTTAAAAATACCACAAAATTGTTATAAAGAGTAACACAAAACAAATATTACCTTGTTTACTTACTTATTTATTTATTTCATCTAATTTTGTTATTATTATTTTTTTTTTGTTACGAGATCATATTTAAAGAGTATATGCCCCCAATTGGTTGATTATTATTTTAATATAAGCTTCTTGTGAAATTAGAAATGAAACGTTAAACATGCAAAAGAAATAAATTGTTGATAATATTAGTGTATAGAACTTATAAAAAAAATTTATAAAAAAAATACAAGGTAATGAAAGGAAAGACGAAAATATTTATCATGCGGTGCCAAACAGCTTTAGCCTTTGACCAATTAAAGTCCCACTTAATTACATCTGCAAAATTCGAGAAAACAAAAGTAGCGCAACTACCGATTTTTAGATTTACCTTTTTGGTGTACATAGTAGTACCCATTGTAAAAACATCAACATCTTCACTTTGACGTAAGCACATAACGCTTCATGTTATTAGATGTGTAGAGTGAGTTGATTATTTTGAGGTTTATGCGATATTTCTAAACGTCAAAAAATGGTACAATGCTTTTATGCTTGATTACTTAAATTAAATATCGTAATTATAAAATGAATTGGTTGTATACTTACAATCGCTAGTTAATTTTACTATCGCTAGTTATACCGACTCATCGCTAGTAAAGCGAATAGGTTGTATACTTACAAGCGCTAGTATTATACGCACAACGCTAGTTATTATAACAATCGCTAGTGATAGAAGTTGCCCTACATACAACAGTTGGTTGCCAAATTGATATTTGGAAACAACTACTAGTTGGCGAGATGAAATAAAAATGGATAATGGCAGAGAGAAAATACTAAATACGTTGACATACAACGTTTCATCTGATTTACAACCTACTACATATTACGATTACTACATAATTATAAGTTTAATGGTTACATATTATATAACCCTTGATAAGCAGACACCAAACTTTACGTACACAAATTTAATTGACACGAGAATTCAAACCATACATAAAACTACAACCACTAGAACAATTTTACAACGGTGTGACGGAAGATCGGGGAGTTTCAATAGCTTCCTAGCGAACTCTCAATTCTTCTTGATATTATCATAACCATCGTCCATCAAATCGCTGCCCCGATATACATTTTCTTTAACGACGTGGAACAAGCAAGTATAAAATTTATTATGTGTAATTCATTACGTGATCTAGGAAAGGATCGAAAATCACGATCGAATCGCCCATGGCTGAATGTAGTTGTGTCTAAATCTAATGAACGTTGTTCCAAAGGTAAAACACTAAGCGTGTGTGCAGCCTGGAAAATAAAATAGTATTGAGATGCAAAAACATGGCAGTTTACGGATGTTTATTTGATACGTATGAAATAAAGTAATAAAGTATTACACTTACTCTGGTTTCCAGCATTTTCAAGTTTGGAGATCCGCGAATCATTGGGACGATGGTGACACGATATGATCTCGCCAAAATCAACTCCTTTTAGATTCGATTAACGAGGGATAAAACGGCAATGGGACATTCATCACGGAATTACCATCACGCATCAACTACAACAGTCGACGTTTGGGTTAGTTTCAAATATTAAATGTCGTTCTGATTACACATATATTTAACATTGTAAAATTAGAAGTGTAAATCTCAAAGCGGTCTTACTGTGCAATAGTCAAAATCAATGTAAGGGTCTCGAGATGGAAGTCTTGTCGGTGAAAGATATTGGATGCTATGATTATGGTGACACATTGAAATACCGAATGACAACTGTAACTTCTTCAAATTCCTAAGACTTGCAAGATTCCATAGTTTCATCCCGTTTGTACTCTCAAAATCCAAGCTAAGAGACTCAAGTAAGGGACAACCAACAATTAAATCCCGAACTGTACCGGTTAGAAATTTGAATAAACACAATTCTAAGCTCAATAAATTTGGAAAAGTAGTGAAAAACACCAAACTAGGAAAATTACAACAATGAATTTCAAGATGTTTCAATTCAATATGCCCGTAAAGTTGGGTTGGCAATATAACTGGTTGTCCATACCAATTTCTAATTATCAGGTCCTCAATTTCTTGCAGTGCCAAAAACATAAGCCAATCACGAATCTCTTCATAATTCAAGTCTTCCATTCCAGACAACGATTTGGGATCTACAGAGAAGACAAACTTTCTTATGGGACCCGTAAGCTGATTTAAAAGTCTAGTAACATGCCTCCCATCAAACTTATATGTTAAATAATAAAAGAAATCCTCATCAGTTATTACTTTGGTGAGCAAGGTCCACTTAAATCTCCAGTTTGTAGATAAAATAGAGGTGCTCACCGCTTCTTTTATCGGCAACCGATTCAAAATGTTACCGATCACTGTATCTGGCATGTTGCTAATATAATCTCTCATACTGGTGATAACATTAGCTCGAAACGACATGGTTTTCAAGGAAATTTTGTTGGTTTTTTTTAATTCTCGACAAGAGGCTTTGGATGAGGGTTGTTGATTTGCAATTGATGGTCAGAACGAGGGTGTGTTATTATGATCATTATATGTGGTTGTTGGGTTGCTTCATTGATTCGCGCGCCCAGGATACAAGCTTTTCAAATTTGGTCCGTAAAATATTACGAAATGGTATATTTTAGTAAGCCATGGTAATATGGCGGACCTATTACACAATCAATGTCTTTGTGAGCATCACTTATTCTAAAAGCGACGACGTCTTCAATTAGGCGTAAGCACATAACGGCATCATGTTATCGGATGTGTAGAGTTACATTCATTTGAGTTGACTATTTTGAGGTATATGCGACATTTCTAAGCGTAAAAAATGCTACTTTGCTTTTATGCACGATGACTTAAATTAAATCTCAAATTATAAAGCTGAATTGGTTGTATACTTACAAGCGCTAGTTATTTTACTACCGCTATAGTTATTTTTACTACCGCTAGTAAAGCGAAGTGGTTGTATACTTACAACTGCTAGTCATTTTACTACCGCTATACTTATTTTTACTACCGCTAGTAAAAGCGAATTGGTTGTATACTTACAAGCGGTAGTTATTTTACTACCGCTATAGTTATTTTACTACCGCTAGTAAACTGAATTGGTTGTATACTTACAACCGCCAATAATTTGGTTACTATCGCTAGCTATTTTAACCATCGCTTGTGATAGAACACATCAACGAAATGATGCCACGGTCGTTAATCTTTGTGTGTATGGCGTGTTTGTCTTTGATGTCGTGTGTAGGTGTTCTTGATACCATTCGGTGCCCTTGTGTAGGTGTTGCTCTTATTATTACGGGCTGAATAGACACACTTTGGTTTAGTGTTGCTAGTATTAAACTTACAAGCTGCTAGTTAAATTGTACTAGTGTTGAATGGTAAATCTGTTAATTTCAAGTGTGCATAGTCACTAGTTTGTAGTTATTAGTTGATTGTAGAATACGAATTGTAACAACTAGAAGGACTCCTTGGTTTATAAAAGTA
Organism: Chrysanthemum lavandulifolium; assembly: GCA_022545495.1. Classification (NCBI taxonomy): domain Eukaryota; kingdom Viridiplantae; phylum Streptophyta; class Magnoliopsida; order Asterales; family Asteraceae; genus Chrysanthemum; species Chrysanthemum lavandulifolium. Next base: position 116,313 of record CM040240.1, on the reverse strand, counting down.
GTCAATAAAGAAAAGAAGTTGCCTTACGTACAACAGTTAGTTGCCACATTGTTTATTGGAAACAACTGCTAGTTCCCCAGATTAAACAAAGATGTATAATGAACATCGAAAATAGTAAATACGTTGACATACAACGTTTCATACAGACAACCTACTACATATTACGATTACAACATAATTATGAGTTTAATGGTTACATAATATATAACCACTTGATTTATAAAATTCACCAAGTACGCAGGAAAAGCTAACCACTCCATGCTTCCTTCACATACATACATCGTACTAAAACCACAAAGCTTCATTCCCATTAAGCATGATCCCTAACTTCTGCCGAACAAACCTGTTGAACATGAATATAATGGCGTAAGTTAAAAATAAAACATTAATAGAATGGTAAGTTAAAAATAAAACATACTATAAACAAGATGGTGCAGGTGATTTAACAAAAGAAGAGATTCTTTGTATGGGGCGATGTAGAAAGATTCCGCATCTCCTAACATTCCCATGTAGACAAATAATTCAAGTTCTTTGTTGTACACAAATACCGACTAACCCAAATGATTGTCGTTGTACGCTTCCACTATTGGAACTTGATCCTTTGTAAACCCAAGCAAACGAACCGAATATTGGGTAGGGATGGCGAATAGGCTTAAATGATGTTATGGAAGAACCATTGACGTCCAACAACCATCCGCAAAACAATGGAATATCTTCACCAATGATCGTCCATAAATCACTAGAGAGGTTCCAAGATCGAAAACATTGAATGGAACTGGGAGTTCATTTTTTAAAATCTGCGGTAGGTCTATAACTTTAAATTGGTTGGTTACCAAATCAAAAGAAATCAACATATAAATCTTGTAAATAACACCGTCCTCATTAGTTAACTTTTCACTCCCAGTCCAATAGATAAAACGACCTACAACTGCATGACTTTTACGTTTCAATTTGATAGTTTCACGAGGGGGTGGAAATTTTCAAGGATTGTCCACCTTAACGAGTTCAAAGAAAAGACAGACACATACCAGAAACCACTTTCGAAAACAGGATAGGAGACCTTCACGATCATCGGGTCAAGAGTGTCCGGACGGACGGCAAAACCAAAACAAATCTTTTGACGTTCGATTTGATGCGTGTAAACCGGGACAAATACTGCAAGTGATTTTTTGATTTCCGGGTTCTAAATAACATTCATTAGATTAGAACCATAGACAAAACACCAAAGACCATTAGAATTGCCAACTGTAATCATAGATGAAAGCATTAAATTTGTATTAAGTGGCGTAGCAATTAGCTGTTCATCTAAACCTAACACAAAACCTTGGTCACCCATATCAAATGTTAGCGTAAATAAACACTCATCATTACGACGAACACCGTAATTAAAGATGAAGCTTCCACAATCTGTACTAGCCTTCCATAACTTGCAAACACTACGTTGCTGGAGTATAGACTTAGGAGGTAGCCTACGGATGATATCTAGTTGAAAATCCAGTCGGATATTGTCAGACATATTTTCTAAACAAAAGCCGAAAGATTGGGATAAAGATATGAAGTCAATAGACCAAAAGAAGAAAGAAATATTTTGTTAAACAAATTGTACTGAAGAAAGTGATTGGGAACAGAAGACATTAAAGGACATGTACCGTGATGTACTTTTGGGCAACCAAATATTATATTATGCTATATAGCAAATATTAATAAAGTATACATAACCAATATAGAAGTGGTTTGCAAACCATAGCCGTTTTTGTATATGTGCACGGGTATTTACAAAAGAAATTTCATTGATTTTAAAAAAATTATAATAAGTAAAAATACATATAGTAAAAGTTGAAAGAAAAAAACTTCACAAGTGACATTTGACAATAATTATGGGTCAAACGGACATTAAGGATCGTACCTTGAAAGACGGCTATCAATTTGTGTATTCAACCTTGTGGTTCCGTATATTCAAGCATCCGTTCACGGTAGCTAAAGCCCAATCGCATCGGTGATCTAAGCAAATACATCAAATCAACCCATACATCCAAGTCTTTGCGGACATGTAAAAAGTACGTCCAAACGGCCCTTTTAGACTGAAAATAGTAGATATAAACTTCAACAGCTACTTGAAAAGCTTAAGATAAGATATAAAAGCTTAAAGGTTAGAAGTATTGTATGCTAGAGAAAATCAATTCAAACAATACCTTAAATATCATAGCAAATCAATGTCACACATTCAGAACACCATTCCTCCTAAATATATCTAGAGTATAAAAGAAGAAATAATATACAATAATCAATACCGAACCTGAATCTAGAGTATAAAAGAAGATATAATAATTTAGATACAATAATCAATACCGAGCCTGATTCACATGTTTTTTAGCAGAACATAATTGCATCAAATTAAGAAATTTTACAAAACCTGTTTTTCGGTTTAGGGGTGATAACCCTAATTTTGACTTTCATCAAGGGAACAACCACAAATGCAAATTTAACTAAAATTACAGATTAAATCGAAGATAAAATACATTAAATAGATAATAATAAAAGATTGTGTTTGGATGCGAGCAATTTTGAGAGGTGTCCTTTTTGACACTTAAGTAGATAATAACAAAAGATTTCTTGGTGATTTGAATTACATAACAAGGACGAAGCCACTGCGAGAAGAAGGTTCGATTGTGTGGTGGTGCCACCGGATGGTGGTGGCGTGTGTGGAGGTGCGGCCGGATGATGGTGGCGTCGGGTTGTTGGGTGGTTGTAGTGGTGTTAGTTGTGATGGTTTATGTGGAGGACAAGATGTGTGTATCTGTATGAATCTGCGTTTTTGTGGGCGTTTGATTTTTTTTTTTTTTTTTTTTAAATGTGAAATGACAAAACTATCCTCATGTATAAATACAAGTTGCCCAAAACATAAAGATGCCCAAATAACAATACAAGTTGCCCAAAAACAATACGTTATAATACATGACATATACCTTCAAAATACGTACTTGTGTCATAAGTTGTCGGACACACTGGTAGCACTGGTTGGGTCCAAGAAAATCATTGAGCAGCGGCCTATTTTCAAATTTTAAAAGGCATGGTCGAGAACTGATAAGCGCCGGTATGCGGCCTATTGTTAATTTTCCCAATAAACAATTAGGCGTCTTAGCTTGCTCTTTTTTGATGAAATGGTTCTTTAAGGTGTGTTTATATGACTCTGAGCGTCAGATTTTTTCAAGCACACACACTAATTATATATTGAAGTTAACTATATATGTTTAAAAGGGACATGCGCAACAAAATATGTATGTTTTGAAATTCGTCGCAATTAAACACCTCGTGTGTCAGCATTTTACTCCTTTACAAAGAGTTAAAAAAATGTTTTAAAAAAGTAAGCAGCACAAATTCGAATGCAACGCGAGTACATGCCAACAATTTTTATAATAAATGTAAACTTAAATCATTCAAATTTATTATTGTAACCGGGTAACTATTAAAGAAAATTAAAACATCTGAGAACTTCTTCAACCCGTGCGATCTTGGTCCAGTGGTTGAGGTCATGTTTTTATCAATAATGTTGTATATGATGGTATTTAGATACCTATTGAGATTCGTTGTATTTATTATTTAGATGGCTAATAATGTTATTATTACTTTAGTTCATATTATTTTAGTTGAATCTATATTTAGATGCCTAATAATGTTATAATTACTTTTGTATTTATATTATTTTCTTTTCATTAAAGTTTTTATTAACATAGTCTTTTCATATGTAGTATTTTAATTTGAGTAAGTTACATAAGTGTTTTATTGCTTATTTATTTGTGACTTTTGTTATTTGGAATTACAAAACTATTTGTACTCTTCAATGGCAAAATTTGAATTGTTAGAGAATTTGATGAATATTTCGGGATCATCTAAATTGCATGATTGTATCGTTTGTGGTTTGTCTGCAATGTATGAAGATGATCGTTAGCAAAGTTGCTTTTGATTGTTGTCATCATTTGAGGCGTGTAATGGCAAAAAACAACACGATGATTTTGAACATGGAAGCGTTATGGTTAGACAATCTTTTGACGTTAAAATTTTATATAAACCTACATAATATCGTGTCTACTATATATGTTTAACTATATGAGCTTACATATCATGTCTATTATGTTTAATTATGATCTTTGGTCAAGTAAAGATTTATATAATTATTCAATCTGTTTTTAACGAATACTATTAAGTAATCCACACAAAAAAAAACAAAGGGCCCGAGTACAACCAAACAGATGTCTAATTTGTAATAAAGTTAAAATTGTAAACAGAAACGCTAGAATAAATTACGTTTGCATCCAATATACTTCTTCTTGCAAAGAAAGTCCTTTCCTGCTATCCGAGGCAAACATCAGTTGATTCTGCAAATAAAAGAAGCTCGGGATAACACTTTCACTCAGCAATATTTCATATAAACTTCAGTACTCAAAACATTTTCATTTCATAGGTCTCATTTAACTGTCATGAAAAGAAATGAAGACGGGATCCAGTTACAATGTTTACTCTTTATTATACTCATAAGGACAAATTTGACAATCGTTTTCAAATTTAAAGTAGTATCGCATAGTAATAATACCATTTCAAAGACATTTAAGCATCCTTGGTTGTCTACAAACTCCACCTTTTTCCAGTCAATACCTTCCGATTGATATTCCTAGTAAAAAAAGATAGTGATTAATCTTATCGTAAAACTTAAACAAAAGAAAAGAGACATGTGACGCTCACTTCTTGTTCAAGCTTAAATATATGTCGAACAAAGTCTTTGGTGCGACCTCTCATCAACATAGTTTATCAACATTTGCTTGAAGCTATTTTTACGTAAAAAGCGATTCGAAATGAGATTACATATTGACATCCATAACATGATACATTTATATAAACAAACATTATGTTTAAAATGTTGTATACTTGGACCGACTCAAAGCCATACATGTATAGGATGGTTATAGACCTTGTGGTATGTTCTTTACCCCCCGACTCGGTGATCTATTGATTGCTTCAATAAGCCGGTGAACAAACTTGTGTAAACAAATTTTGCCAATCGTCTCTTGTATCAATCGCCTAAACAAAAGATAATGAGCTGAGTGATAAGAATGTGTTTAAGTTAGAATGGTACCTCATGCGGTGAAAGAGCAAAATCTTTGCCACCAATGGTAAAAGAAACATTCGGCATGGACTCCACGTGAGAACAGTTGAGCTGTGAGTTTCATAAACGTGTTATACGTGCCGATGAGAACAACAAATACTGTAATAATAGAAAACAGGAAACATATATAACATTATATCCAATACTTTGGTGACCTTGTGTGGAAAAGTATCATATTTGTGTTTTCTAAAAGCGAGACTTGGATGGTGAATAGTAATGCCGGTTGCTTGAATAGCATCATTAATATCGGTGGTGACGGATGCATGTAGAAATTACATAACTTAGTGCATTCACATGATTATTGCAATACAAATTCAAGGAAATGTAAGTATAGATGACGCATACCAATGGGCCTCTAATGAGCGAAGCTCTAGGGGTTACAATGGCGATAAATCCAATCTCACCAAACCACATGCAAGGAAACCGATTTATCTCACCAATTGCAACAAATAGAAATGAAAACTCTAGTTAACTACGTTTTTCATTTTATAGTTCCCTCAAGTTAAGAATGACCAGAATTTTGTATCAATTAATTCACTGAACTTAGTTAACAAATTGTTTGGTATGTTCATTTCGTTGTGAATTTTGTGATGAGTATTCTATTCTTGTTGTTGCTCAGCCAATAACTAAATTTGGTGAGTTATATCTCTTACATGTATAACCGGTTGACCAAGTGAATTAGAAGTTAAGTGATCGACTTGGAACGAAATTAGTATGATCATGCTGTAAGATAGGAAAGATGAATTAACGTGACTATACCAGTTGATTTGCCATTGATAAGAACATCGTCCAAATCGAACTATCATGGAGTAAAACATCAAGATTAGATATGATTAATTATCAACATATTAAAAGAAGCAGCAATGTGGTAGAATAACAAACCTGCCAAGAACCCTTTTGTGTGATCGGAACGAAAGTATGGTAGCCCTCATAGTGGTTAGAATTTACACCACCAAAAATAATTTCACCTCCTTCTTTTCATTGGCATCACGGCTCGACCAAAATGAGAACAATGGAGACCATACTTGACCTTGTCTCCTCATATTTTCCACGGTTAGTAATTAATTAAAACTTTAGTATAAGCGAATATGTAAGTAAAGTTAATTATATTGTTTTGAGTAATAAATGTACCATCTTGGTATATCATCTCAAACGTAAACCTCTCTGAACCCAAGTCCAAGTACACCGTCGTACTTTGCCTTCTCAAATACTACGTTAGGTTCTTGGTTACCTCGATAAATGTCTATTCACATATCAAATTTTCTACTTCTCAATGATACGAATCCTAGAGTAAAACATGTGAAAAATGCAAACAAAGAACATAAATACGGTACTTTATATAGACATCCCTATTTTAACGATGTCTTTGCTAACAAATCCATTATTGGTCCACTACCATACACAATTTGAAGATATGTCCCATGCGTGTTGCGATTATATATACACACATACAATTCAATAATATTACATGTTTCATCTTTATATATCATTGAAGATAATTATTACATATTTCTTGAAAGCACCTTTTGATTTACGCAAAAGCTCAATTCGGCTTTGAGCTTGGCGTGTTCTGATCCGACTTCCTAAAAGCGCTCATATATTTGGTTTTAAGGTATCCTATAAAGGAAGCTGTCATGCAAGATGTCTAAACCATACAGTTGACATACTTGTGATTCGTTATGGGTTGAAGTAAGTTGCATCTCTGCATACACGAACCTTCAATTTCTACTCACCTTCAAAGTGATATTCGCAATAAAAACAAACCATATTAGAAGCTAAGTCATGGCTATAGGGAAAGTTGGGTGACTTGGATGCATAAGTCAATTGTATTTATAGTTATCGGTCGACCTTTGAACATATTCATCATCAATGCGGAATGGTTTGCATTCACAAACTAAGGGCGATTCATATTCGTCTTCCTCATTGCATTCATTCCCGCAAATAAATGATGGGCGAGTTCATATTCGTCTTCCTCACGGCATTCACTCCGGAAAATAAATGATGCTATGAATCAATAGAGACCTCATTGTAGTTATTTGGTATGCATAGACATGTATGTACCGTACTTTCGGTTGTGCACAACCCCTGCATTAAATTAAGGGGATAAGCTTTAAGTAGTATAGATAATATTCATGAATAAGGCATCCACTATAAGAGGTTTATAAAAGGTCAAAAGTTATGAAAATGTTTATCTTTTGTTTTAACCATAGTGAGCATGGTTTATATCATGTGGCGTGAAGAGGTCAAGATCACAGACCTTTTCATAATTTAATCTTATGTGTTATGGTTAAACATTTGATATGATTATAAAGGTTTATACATAGTGGTAATAGGTTTATAGTTTATAAATTAATGATTTGACATGTTATAAACCTATTTAAAAGGTCATGGTTGTGGATGCTCTAAGTTTAGGTAAACATGTAAATGCACATTAAAATGTCTTCTTTTCATAAAACCACTGAAAGGCCAAAATGACATCGTTTGTTTTCTCTTTTGCCCAAAACGCAATCATACACTTTGTTATATTTTCTCAAATGTGACATTGATTAGCTCCGTAAATATATATATATGTATAATAATATCATTTGATAAATGCTTAAACACCACCTATTAAGTTGCTATATAACGTATAAATACCCTTTTATTATTAGAAAATAATAAACTACTCCCTAAACTAGCTAAACTTTTATTTTAACATCTTTTTGAGTTTAGTAAAAAAAACATTAACCCAAACTCCAATAAACTTTAAGTTTCAACTCCTTTCACATCATTTTATTTATTTTTATTGTTAAAACATCTTATTCTCGTATTAACACTATTTGTGTATTATAGTAGTTGCATGAACAACATTTGAAATAAATATGACAATGTGTATATTTTAGTAATCAAACCCAGTTGAGCTAATATACATTTGACAAACAAAAATATATACTATTGTAAAACATCCTCAAATTGTAGACAATAAAGTAAACCCCCTCAAATAGTATTTAGTTTTCATAAACGTCCTACAAAATAGTTTTCTAACTAAAATCAAAACTTCATTTCTCACCCACAACTATCAAACAAACATAAAATAATTATAAATTATTAATTTCATATATTATCCTATTTTCATAATTAATTTCATAAATACTCAAAGTGCAATACATATTATACAATATTTTTAATGCATGTTTGAGTATATATGAAATTTCTAATTAAAAAAATATATATGAAATTGCCACGATTAGAAAATATCATATTACTTAAATCACAAAACAAAACTTGATATTTACTTTCTAAAGAGTTTACCTAGCTGTAAAGATTTTAAAAATACAATTTGAATGAGTCCACATATCTTTTCTAATACATATAATACAAAAATGTTTTTCTTTAGTCTTTAAAAAACAACGTTCAATCCTCAAATACCTTTTTAAACTTAAATTTCAATCTTACTTTCTCATACAAAAATGTTCTTAAAAATAGTCTTTGAATTAGTTGCCATAGAAATAGTTTTTGTCTCTAACTTAATGTTGTTTATAAAATTACCAAATATGGTTTTCAGTCTTGATCCATATTTCAATCCCAATTTATTGAAGTCAAACTAATATAATGTTGTTGTCATCAAAAATAGTTTTCTAACTAAAATTTTAAGACAAAAAACATTACTATAAAAGAAAAATTAAAAATTAATGTAAATTTAAAAATTTAAGTCTCAATTAAACCATATAGTAACTCACTTCAATAATTATAGATTTTAATATAATTGTTTATAAAAAAAAACTTACTAAACTTATAGCCATCAACTTAATGTTAGAATTTAAAAAATAAAAATGTTAACTATTTACACTATTAATAATTTAAATGTTTTACTTTTGAAAAATATCTACGTACTATATTATATAGTATTTGGGATAGGATAAATAAGGTAGATTTAAAATAAAAAATATTTAAAATAATCATAGAATCTTACATGCATGCATTCATGGGTAACTTTCTAGTCTATTATCATACATATTATATTATTTATGTTTGTTCGTCAATATATCGTATTTTAGTGAGAACTTTATTTTAGGCTGCCCCCAATAGACAACCACGATTGACTTCAGCTATCGATTTGAAGTCGATCCCCTTACTGTGGCAAATCAGGCGATTGGTTTGTTTGGGAGATTAGGGTCGCCTACACGATCGACTTCGTTTATGTTTTTTGTGTGTAGTTAATTAAATATAAAATGTATTTTTGTGGGGCATGTTTTTTTGTAGTGTAGGTCGCTCTTATTAAGGCACCCAATCATCTGAATGTCGCTTGAGAGAGAAAGCTGACGTGACAGAGAAAATATGTGAGATTGGAATCTCTTACTAGGACAGCCTTATGGAAAGTGATTTGCATACTTTCATTAGTTATTGAAACACTTATTTTTGTGCTTCAATAAGTTGTATAAAAATCACATTGTATTTTATCTGTTTATACTATAAGTGTCTCAATCAATATTATGAGTGTGCAAATCACTTCCATTAGTTTATATCTAGAAATTTATATACTCTATCTGCTGCAAGTGTGTCATGTATATCCATTTTGTAACAACTCATAGAATATGACGTCAAAAATGGGGGATAACACACACAAAAAAAAAAAAAAAGGCAAAGGCGATAAGAACCCAAAAGTCATAGATACTGTTCATCCCATCCCCCATTTTTCATTCGACCCTCGCCACTCATTTTCTCTCTCTAGATTCCCTTTTTACTATTATAAATCTGGTGACCGTCGGTACTGTTTCATATATTTTATTTTTACCCATCATCAACAAGTACACCCTTAATCATATCTCTCAGTTTTGGTATCAGTGATGCTTTATTTTTGTGCATTTTTTTTTTTTTTACCTTTTTAACTCACCAAACCCTAGATATATCTTGTACTTTTAATTTCCTTATATGGGTTATTTTCAGATCTAGTTTTATTTTCACATCTGGTACCAGTTAGGCTATGTCGAGTTGACAGAAGAGAGTGAGCACACAAAGTTAAATTGTACCTAAATGGAATTGTATGATTATTTTTTGTGCTCACTGCTCTATCTGTCACTTGTATTCTTTGCTTGGTACCTTTTGTTTTGTTTTATCAAAATTTAAACATGTTTTTGTATGAAGACACACACCTGAAACAGTAGTCTCTTGTTGGTATCTTTGTTTTGGGATTCCAGTTTATAAAATAATGATTACGGTACTTTTTATTATATTTTATTTGTGAGACTAGTTAATTAGCAGTAGGGTTTAGTTTGATGTAAGTGTGACTTAACATGGTTTACTGTGCTAAATCAACTGAAAACTGACATTATTATTAAAGACCATTGTCTTTAACACTATTGTTGTTTTAGTTCTTTTTACGCATGCTATATTTTGTCACAAAAATGTTGGAACTTGAATGGATTGTATGTTCTTGATTTTTTTTTCACAATCAAGGTATCTTTCTTTGCATTTTTTTTTTTTTTTTTTTTTTTTGTTTATTCTTTTTTCTCTTATGCAAATTCTTGAAAGCTTGGTTGAACTTTAATCTACTTTAAGATCCTAAAACATATGATACTGATTCAGTGAATGTGACCTTTTCAAGTGATCTGCTACCTATATGTGTTTTTATATGACCATTTATGTTCACATCACATCACTTTGACTCTGATTTTTTTCAGTGTGTAGTGTCATAGTTTAATTACCATGCCTTTCTTCTTGCTCTTTTTTATTTTTTACTATTGCTCTTTTTCTTTTCTTTTTTTGTTAAAATAAAATAAAAAAAATTACATGATGTTAATTTTGAAAATATATGAATGGAATTGGCAGTGCTTGAACAAGTCATCTACTATTAAATTGAAACAAGTAGCTTGGTGTAACTTGACTTGAAATTAACAATTTGTGAACTTTGGTATGAGGTTTTTTTTTTTTTTTTTTTTTTTTTTTTTTTTTTTGTTCTCTATTATTTTGCTGCTTTGTGTTTTATCTAAAATACTTTAGTATTGTATTTTGATTAATTGATTATTAGCCGTTTAATGCTACCCTTTAGGGTTTTCTATCTTAGGCCTAAGAAATAATCGTAGGTATTTTCTAGAAGTCTTAATAATCAAAATTTGCAGCTTATTCATAAGCAATATGTTCCCTCTTTATTTCTAAAAATTTATTTGTCTAGTTCTAGCTGGTTTTAACTGTTGGGACCCTTCATTTACACGAGGGACAATTTACCTGTAATGCAGTTATATCACATGTGTGTGCTACTATGCTCTAGGCTTCTAGTCCGACAGTTTATGACTATTCTAATATGCATTAACTAATTAAGCTTTTATTTGTTGTAAAATAAAACAAATTGCTTTTATATGGATCTTATAAGATATAAGTCATTATCACAATTTGTAATGTAGGAAGGTTACTTTCTTATAAGGCGATTAGAATATATACAAGAAGGCTACAAATTAAAGGTTTGGATAGAGCATTACATGGGTTATAAATCCACGCTCTCTAATTCTCATGAAATTTCCTTTGTCTACAAGAAATGTAATTAATTAAACGAGTTTAATTCGATGTTATATAAAATGAGGTGTTTGTTCGGACATTTTACTACAAACACTTTATCTTTCATTGATCTCCATAGATGTTTGCACCACTGTATCGAAATGTTGTTCCCTGAAGGTAAGTTGCTATCCGTTCAATTGATAATATAGTAGCTAATTCAGCCACAAACGGTGTGGTATTTCAATTATGTTTACTAAGTTCGTTGACATTGAATTAACACATGAGGCATAACAATATTCAATTGACGGTTGAAATCAGTCATTTTGTATATTTTAATATATTTTTCTAATACTTGCACTACATAGTTGATTGCAGCATGTTAGAGCTTTTAGTAAGGCTACTTCAGTTCATGGTCGATTATTGGCTTTTTGAAGGTTGAGATACCACTCAACTTGCTACATTTGAAGCAAGCATCACTTTTGTTTGTAAGTCCCTACTCCATTTCTGTTTATATTCCAACTTATGAAGTTATCTGCTGTTGGTCAAGATTATGTTTATTTCAAGCAAGATTATATTTATTTTAAGCCAAGCGTAAATCTATGCTAGAGATCTATTCCAATCGTAGTTTAATAATTTTATTAGTTACCTGTTTTTAGTCATTTCATGAAACAATGTTGTCAGTTACATTATGTATACATGCTCACTGTTTGTATTTTTCCAGTTTGTTTCTAAAGTTTATTATTCAATGGTTTATTAGTTTAACAACTATGGTCTTTTAGTATCAAACTGATTGTGCTATTGTTATTTTATAGTCAACGTTAACAAGAAGTTCTTCTGAAGTTGGTGTTCTATATATCATGCCTTTCGTAAGATTGGCAAGTGAAATGTCTTATGTCTCAAATGAGTATTTCTCTTTTTGCAACATGAATCTTCAAACATTGAGCTGATTCCAAGTATTGAAAGATTAGCAAGTGAAATGTCTTGTGTCTCAATGACTATTTCGCTTCTCTTTTTGCTGTTGTGACTTTTGGAAGGGTCATGGAGGTGCGGGGACCTCAAAAATGAGCCCTGGTCTATGACAATAAATGTTGTTGCTAAGTGTTAGGTTGCAGTATATGACAATAAATGTATTTATCTCAAATAAGGTAGCTTATATAATTGTAAGAAGCTTTCCACATATAGTATAGACTAAGTGTTAGGTTGCAGTATATGACGATAAATGTTTTCATTAATGTGGTTTTTATCTCAGTTAAGGTAGCTTATATAATCTTGTCAGGTCATTACGACTCTACTCACCATAGATTCTTGTCATGGTAGTCTTGTAGTAAGACAGCGAAGATGATTATCCACTTGAGACTGAAAGCCAACTTACTTCTTGGATTGGAAAGGCGGTTAATAGTTTACATTCCAATATCAAGCCAGTGATATTGATTGGTGGTTAAGAATTGAAGGTCAAGCTCTTGTTATGTAGTTGGTATCCCAAAATCCAAATCAAGAATATCGATGCACTTTTGATTGTTTTGAGCTGCTAATCAAGTCTTGGACTTCAAGAATTTTATAATGAGCTAGAAGCCTAGAAAGTATAGTACCTAATGCTGTATGTATGCAATCGGAACTTCCATAACAAATATACAAAACTAATTATATTCATCTGCTTTCGAATTTTGCTGCTATTTAATTCTGCTTTAGCTAATGAGTGTGGTTGTAGAGAGAGCAAGTTCAATAGTTTAGGAAACAAAGCGTATAGTAGATAAGGGAAGGATACCCAAAACAAAAGAAGAGGAGCAGAGTAACAATATAGAGTTAAAATCAAATAAAATTAGGGTAAACACTTGATAAGGTCTGCGGGCAAATTTGCAGCAAGAATCGTGTGTAGATCGTAGTTAAACTGTAGCCCAAAGCGAATTGGTAACTCAGCACTAGAAGTGCAGGGACTTGGTGGTATGAAGAGATGGCGTCACTGCTGTCGTACCTGCTTGTGATAGTGGTTTTAGAGAGGAGTGGTGACCATTAAGGTGGTGCAGAAACTAATGATGTTGATGAACAAGGTAAAGTTAGAGGCTAGTGATTCTAGAGGATGGAGATTTAGAAAAAGGATAGTAACCATATGGACCCTCCAGACAACAAGACCAGCCTTCAGAAGATGGTGCGGAAACTAATGATGTCTAACGCATTTAGATCGAACTATAACATTAGAGGGCTCTAAGCTTGTAAAGATACAAGAAATACTGTTCACTGACTTAAAAACATGAAAGATCTTTATTGTGCAGTCATAGCTTGATTGCTGCTGGAAGATGGAGTTTGTTTATCTTCACACATACTTTAACATGCCAATCCTATGATTAGAACCACCTAAGTTTTGTTTCTTTAGAGTACACACCCTTGAAGCTGTTAATTTGTTAGAACTTGAAAGCGTTAGATTTTGTAAAGGTAAGAAAAAGCACACCATTTTGATTTATCATGTTCGAGTATCCGTTAGTTTTTGTGAAAGCCTCATCTGTTGACCTCTCAGTTTTAAGTTATATCCAATTATCTCTTGCACATCTTCTGATGAACCTTAATTTTCTGATTTTGAACAATGACCATTGCAGCATTAACGGAAAAACGGTGAGAGCTAATTTGAAACCACAGTTTTCACATTGGAGGATTATTTTGGTATGAAGCTGTTGGGCACTTTAGTATTCAAGAGAAGGAAGAAAATAAGTGGAGTCAGCAGTTACATACTCTACGGTACTCGATTTTCTTGGAAACTATCCATGATGTTTATCACGTAGTAGAATTTTCTGTTACACACCAACACCATTAAAATCAAGTTTCAGAGAGATTCTAATTAGTAAATATATGATACTGGTATATATCAATATGAGCAGTACCTGCTGATTCATTCTCTTAATGGCACCATTTTTCCTCGGATATGATAAGTGGATTTGAATTTTTCTTAAATGTACTAGTCGCGGGAATTTGCTAAATTGTGAGTCAAGTTATATTATTTCCTGTGATACTTAATTGTGCTACATTGGTTTTTTAGCTTGATCGCAGGCTAGCCCCATGGTGATTGACCCACCAATAGGTCTCATTTATACTAGCAGAAAGATCTAAGAGGGGTTGAGCACCGAAATTGAAAGAGCAAGACACGGTATGCTGATTAGAAGCATTTGTTTGCATGTTTGATTAAGTTATAGTAACATGCTTCTTAAATGGTTGAAGAATATTCGTTTGAAATATAGTAGACTTGTGTGTTTCTGCGGATCCTTTGATGAGTGAGTTACCATTGTTGTGTAGATGGATGAAGAACTAGTGCCCAAAAAAAGTTTTTTTTTTTTTTTTTCAATATTAGATGAATGAACCACTTACATATAACTTTTGCATACACGCGATTTTGGTACTAATGTCATATAATTTAAAATATCTGCTTTTATTATTATAATCCCGTGCATGATTTTGTGTCGATTATTTTGAATATTACGATAAATTTAATTTAACAAATTACAAATATTCTTACTTCTATAAATGAGAAAACGATGAATATTTACCATCAATTAGTATATTATAATCTTACGCGTGCACATAATTATTTGGTATTACTTGACAACAATAGTAATAAATATAATCTCATGCGTGCATATAATTGTTTGGTATCTTACCCTATTAGTATACGTTAGACGTGCGGGCGACGCTGTTTATGGTGAAAAATTAGAAACAACATCTTTTGTGGTTTAGCATGTCGTTTTGTGGTTTTACACATGTCGTTTGGATTGGGCCATTAGATGTGATTGAGTTATTGGCCTATGAGGGCCCGGTTTTTCCCCCCTTTGTTTGTCTACTTTTTTTTTATTAGTCAATTCCAAGTTTTTCATTTATCAAACTTCATGCACAGTATTCTATAATCTCATATTTTACTAGAACACTGTGTGGTGATTTCGGCTGATTTTGAAATAACGGTTTGCATTTTATGGTCTTTGAAGCTTGAGGAAGAGGTTGCGCGTGTGGCTAATATTCGTCGTTCGCACGCCTAATGTATAAAAAGGTAATTTATTATAAAAAAAATATATGTTAGGGGTCTTTTGACTTGTAGTGTTAGGTAAAAATTTTGTGTTGATTAATCTGTAGTTTAAGTGTTTTTGTTTTAAGTTTAATAATTTTTTTATTAATTTTTAAAGAATTGATGATTTATTAAAATGTGGGATCAATTTGAAATAAAATTTGTTCGCACGCTTAATGTATAAAAGGGTAATTTCTTATAAAAAAGTATGTTGGGGTTTTTGAAATTGTAGTGTTGAGTAAAAATTTTGTGTCGATTAATTTGTAGTTTCGATGTTTTTTGTTTCTATTTTTATTATTATTTTTTATAAAGAATTGATGATTTATTAAAATGTGGGATCAATTTGAAATAAAAGTTGGTAAGTGTTGTCAAAGATGTTAATTGTAGGGTTTTTTTTTTTTTTTTTTTTGTTGCATCATGCATTTTAGCTCATTCTTTACGGGTTTTCTAAGAAGTTGTTCATTTTGTATCTAGGGCATACAAATTAAATGGAGGAGGATGGGAAAGTCGGCGTAAATGTTTTTATGATGCACATAAGAGGTTTGGTATAATGTCGATATAAGCTTAGAATTGTAGAATAGTATTTTGATACTAATAGTATCAAAATTTTCCTTCTGAGCATCATTTAAAATCTTTATATCGATTTCATCCATCCTCCTCAATGTGTGACCGTATATAATGGCTTGGATGAGTCACTGATATGGGTTGTTGCGTGTCTTTTTTGATAGAAATGTTAAACCAATTATTCACTTTTCAATCCGTTTATAAAGTGGGGTGGTAATAATGAAAATATAATAGGCAGTGATGATAGAGTTTGAATGTTCCAAAATGAATTTGAATAAAGGTGAGATTATCCGGTGCTATCATGGCGGGGCAATTTTGCTAAATTTGCAGAAAAAAGTTTGCCAGGAGCAAGCTTCGGTAGAAGGCTTTACCTAAGTTTCTTCGTGACCAAACTCTCTTTGTAGGCATTATATAAAACCTTTATTTCATACATTCTTAATTAAATAGGCAATGATGATAAATATATAACATTTGTCTTTGAAATTGGTCGAAGTTTGATAATAACCGTATTTTCTTACTAACAATAATAGCGATAAATGTCGTTCTTATTCACGTAAAAATTATATTAGCACGGGGGTTTTGCATTATGGTCAATTTTAAGCAATGCTCTCATTTTCATATTTTATAACCGTGTACGTATATACAAAATTTTGTTGGGTGCAAAATTTTTATTGCGATAAATTTGTTATTGGAATTAAATAACGTGACTATCATATAAATAAAACATATAAAACATCAAAACAAGTGCGGAAGCGTAAGAATCATATAACGTATAATTAATTAACTAAAACTAAATAGTATGCGTATTTTTTGCAAATCGGATCAAGAATGAACAAGAACTCTAATTAGGGTTTATGTGGATTATAGAATTGACCTTTCTAGTTTTTCAATTCAATCAAGATAATATGATAGTATGTTAGTATCGCGTTCTTGACTGTACGCGTCTTATTAACGAATTAAAGTAAATGCTAGTTTGATTAACACAAAATGTTTTGCTTTGGAAAATTGAACCAATCGACCCTTAAGGGTTTAGAACCGATCGGCCAAGAGGAAAACAATATAATTAACCATACAAAATAATTAACCATAGGTTTGTTTATATAGCATGACTAATTTGGAGGACAAGTTGGACTTGGATTGGGTTTCCCATAATCCTCACGACCGGCCACTTAATCCCAAAAGGATTCCGGAAGCTTCTCGACCTATATTTTCATCTATAGTCATTTCTTTTAATATTTAACGGTCGTTAATCAATTACTTTTAATTACTTAACGCTCGTTAGTAGTTTTGTGTAATTAATAAATAAATATAACATTTTATATTTGATTATTAAAACTTTAATTCTCATACATAAAATATGCAATTCCGTGATCTCGAGTTTGATCTTAACATACATCTATTAATTTATGTCCATAAACTAATATTAGTACGAAGAACTAATAGTCTAATACAGAATTTTATACATGAAGTTGAACTTGAGATTAACTTATCTTTAAAAGTATTGGGCTTAGTTGTATATTATGCTTACCAACCATAATATAACGTTACTTTACACTTATTAGGTGCAAAATTAAATAAAATAATCCAAATAATAAGTCTGATTTAATCATTAGGGAAAAGTTAAACTTGAGTTTTTCTACAAGTAACTATGACAAAATCTCTTTCTATATAATCAGACGATTTATTCACTTATATAACATGGCAAATAGTCTCTTGTTAACATATCAACTATAACTAATTCAGGCATGATAGGGGTGTGGTCGTTGGTGTGGTTGGGTGTCGTATCATCATCTACTCTTACTACCAAACCAACCATCAAACCTTTGTAGTAACTAACACCAAATTCAACACACAAACATACACAACTTAAAAACAAATATACATCTTTACGTTTGATTGTCGGGATCACTAAACCAACACCAAAACCACCCACCATGCGTATTGGTTTTGGTGTTGTTTTAAGGCTTCACGTGTGGTCAAGAGGAATGACCCGTAGTGGTTTCCGTTGTTACGCCCGCCTAATGTGTATGAAATGGGATTTTCTTTTCTAGATCGTGTACAGTGTAAGTATGTTACTAAAGTTATAGGTATCTTAGGGTTACAATAGGATTTTTAGTATAAAAAGAGGAGGTGCTATTTGCACTACTAAAGACATATTTAAATCGTACATAATATGATGTATAGTAGGGCTGAGCATCGAAGGTTCAAAACCGAACCGGACCGACAACCCGTTGGTTCAGTTTCGGTTTCAAGGTTTACATGTTTTTTGTTTCGGTTCGGTTCGGTCCAAAACCAACTAAAACATGCCAAAATACATCTAGACCGACAAAACCGAACCGACGAAAACCGAACCGAACCGACAACATTCGGTTCGGTTTCGGTTCGCGTTTTTCACGGTTTTCGGTCCTCGGTTTTCTCGGTTTGGTTCGGGTCGGTTTATGACCGACGCTTAGCCCTAATGTAGAGTTCCTATATGTGATATATATTTGCTAGGAGAAACATTTTTAGCTAATGATCATATTGTATCTCACTCTTTAATATTAAGAAGAAAAATGAGAAACAAGTTTTCATTTTTCTTTAAAGATGGGATCTTACTCCGGACACAATCTGTGTCGAATAAATCAAAGAGCTTGTGTCTTAACGGTATTGTTTGTTTTGTGAGAAGCTCTCCAGTTATCAGTTAAATGTTTGTGGGTTCAAGTTCTGCTTAGAACATGTGAAATAGTTTGTGATGTATATAATTATATTATTATTAGATAGTTAGTTGTCGTTAAAAAAATATGTCGACGCTCAAATAGTGACAAAATTCCATCTATGAATGGTTTGTGGTGTTAAAAGGCTTTTTTTCCTTTTGATGTAAAGGTGGTCCTAGAAGATGCTCCAATTGTGACAAAGACTCATCAATGTCATGTTATTGAAACTTGAAAGTGTGGTAAGATTCTCAAAAATATATTTATTTTAATCTGGTATTGTTGCATCTTCTAGCCCATCTACAAATCCTAGCACATACTTTTTGCAAGATGTAATTTTGATTCAATTATCATTTTATAACGTTTATACTAAACAAATGTGGATTGTACAACTGAAAATATCTGGTTTTGCTGATAACCTGACTATAATATTTGCGCTTTATCAATAACAACTTTTATGGTTGTCAACAAAATATAAATTTGTGCATGTATATATAGTTGTACCAGCATGCATAGACAAAAGATGGATTGCATATTAGATAAACTAGACGAGTATTTGTGCGTAAGTATAAAATTTTATAAATAAAATAGCTATAGTTGTAATATTTTAGTTAAGTGTTTTGTGTAACGTTTATGCATACAACGTAAAATGATCAAAATTTGATTGAAAAATGTTGTAACATACGATAA
Organism: Chrysanthemum lavandulifolium; assembly: GCA_022545495.1. NCBI lineage: Eukaryota > Viridiplantae > Streptophyta > Magnoliopsida > Asterales > Asteraceae > Chrysanthemum > Chrysanthemum lavandulifolium. The sequence goes on along the minus strand of CM040240.1, from coordinate 96,695 downwards.
TTTAAATAAAAGATTGTTTTTTTATAATTTATCACCAAACGTATAAAAAAGTGTTTATATCGTGAATTGTAAACCTCAAATGAAATCATACATTTAGAAAGTCTTATAATTTCATTCCATTCAAGGCGTATTAAATTGTTATAGTAATAATTTCTAGATTAAATATTTTCTAGATTATTATTAACCGTATTTTTATTGACATATTACAAATAAGATGACTTTATTTTCAACTGCAAAATGAATTCGTATTTCTGGGGATAAATCATCATCATTCATCTAGTTTGATCTAATGGTGGGGATTAACACCAAGATTTAAAGATAAACCTAAATCTATGTTTTTTCTTTTCTTTTTGTCTTTCTTATTTATTCAAATATTATTTTGTCTTATTTTAAATTCACGATTTTTATTTATGTAATTCACGTTTTTTTTTTTTTTTTTTTTAATTCACGCTTTTCACACTTTTTTTTTTTTTTTTAATTCACGCTTTTTATTTAAATTCGCGTTTTTTATTTACGTTTTTAATTCGCGTTTTTCTTGGCCTTAATCGTTTTAAATGCATTTCATCGTTTTCATTTGTTTTTGTTCGTTTTGTCCGTTTCATGCGTTTCACTTGTTTTCATCGTTTCGTCCATTTTCACCGGTTTTCTTTCATTTGCATACGTTTTCATTCGTTTTTAGGCGTGTTTTACGCTTTCATACGTGTTAAATGTGTCACACCCCAATTTACATTTATTTAGTGCTTTTGGGGAATGGAATTCACGGGATTGAAAATATCGTCATAGCACCACATCACGATTATATTGAGCGACCTAAAGTGTCGTTTAAAACACATCGTTGGATATTTCATAAAAACAATCGAGTACAACATCGGTCCCAAAAGGTTTACAAAGTTTGCTAAAATACATCCATGTTACAAATCAAACGATGTTTTGAAATAAAGTACCATAATGTACATAATGTAAGTCGGCCTTGCGACTCAAAATGTAGGTCCCTAAACCATGTCATGATGAATGCCTCGATTACACGAAAATACATTGCTAAAAGCGGTCAACAATAATGTTGGTGAGAAATCATAGGTTTATGTAAATGTTTTATACGACTACACAAGTATAGACTATGCATGACAATCCAATCACGTAAAAATAATGTTACAATTGCTCTAAGCCCATGACCCCAAACTAGACTGTTCAATAATGCATGCCCTGCAGAGTGTTTGCAGACAACTCCGTAACGTGATCAAATGAAATGCATCCGTTTGCACGGTTGGGATTCACCAACCGGATGGAGCGTCACCTCGATAGATCTATCCACTCATCCTCGCTTCAAAGATTAACGGTTCATGTTCAAGTAATGGGACTTTCAAATTGGCAAATGTGGTAACTTAAGCAATGTAATTGAATTTAACATACTTGGTATCGTACAAAAAAAATGTAGTGCAATGTATTCTCCCGTGGGTTTGAAAATAATCAAAAGCATGTAAACGGGCTATGAAAACTCACTTGGATAAACCGGAATAACGGCAAAAGTGAGTACACCGAGGTTTAATGTAATCGTCAACCGGACCTATTATCAATGATATGATATGTCATGAGTTGCAATGTAATGTTATGCATGCACTTCGTATGTTATTTATACCATTTACGGGTTTTGAAAATATTACTCGTCGTCGAAAAATACTTTTTGACGTCTTGACCAATCAAAATGACTTTACATGTTTTACGTCAAAATGTCATCCTACAATGGTTTTATAATGACTTTTGGTGAAATTACCATTTTAAATCATAAAACAATGTCGTAGGAAAAATCATGAAATTAACAAAAATGGCTCGGAAAAGTAGTCGTAAAGCGGTGTCGTCGATCGTTAGAAAACGAACTCGACGGTTTTGGAAAGTTTGTATCGATATCTAAAAGTTTCGATTCAGGAGTTTTCGTCCAAAAGGTCTCGATCATAAAGATATTAAAGGTTAAAGATAGTGATTTTTGCTAATCGTGTGCGAGAAAATAAGTTTCGCCAAGTTTGAGCGTCCGTAAATAATTTACCATAACTTCGCTTGACAAACGGCTTTTGTTTTGAAAAATATGGCCGATGAACTTGATTTTACTAGAAGACATTTCGTTATAAAAGTTTCACATCATGGCTAAAAGCGCCGCAACATAGCCCTTACACTAATAAAATACTTGTAACGTAAAAATAATATAGTTTTTCGAAAATAATATTTACGGCAACCTTATAAAACGTGCATATATTTGTCGTTTTAAATCCGTTTTCTCGTAAAATATGTCCTTAGCCGTGTCAAGTATACTAATATATTTTGATAAGTCGAAATAATTTGTGAAGCTTAAGGCTCGTTTTTGACCCGAAATATGTAAAACCGCTTGCTGAAATTTTACGAAAATGTACGTTTAGTCGTCAAACTTTAAAAATTCACCACGGCTTCGTTATAACTCCGTTTTTATCCGTTCAAAAGGCCACGGATTCGTTTTAAAGTATATTTTCTAAAAATCAAGGCCAAAATTTCGTACTAGCTGTCGGATTTTCCAGAAAACTGAAACAAGGACAGAACCTTAAAATATAGTTATCGAAAATAGTTTTTCTCGGACAAAACCTATTCTAATCCCTTCAAATCAACTCCAAAACTAATCTAATCCTACCATACACCTTCTTAGGGTGTCATGGGTTCCTAATCACCATCAAGACCAAAGAATACCATGGGAGTAATTATAGGATGACCATATTGTATATATAACTTTAAAATCATGAAATAAATGGTATAAATCACATAACATGCATATAAGCTCCAAAATGAAAAGAAACTTATGAAAATGAAGAGGAAACATAAAATGATAAGAATATGCTTACTAGTGAAAATGAAGAGGTGTAGGTAACAAGGATTAACTTAAATATCCTTGGTTTTATTTCAAAACCATATAAAGGATATATCTAGGTTGTAAAAACACTTGTGCTTGAAAACTTTGATCCCTTGGTTGTTCTTGTTGCTTGGCCGGTTTTGGAGACCCAAAAGGAAGAGAGGAAAAGTTTTTCTACTAACTCTTTGAAATGAGAATGAAAAGTATGAGATATTATTTGAGGTAAACTTTATATATAAGCAAGTATTTATTACAATCAACTTACCATGCCAATCAATTGACCTCCCTCCCCATGGGCGTGATTTTGGGACTTGTCTCCTAATTATAAATTTTTTTTTTTTTTTTTAAATGTATACTTGTATATGTTTGAGTAGAATGTGCAAATATTTGACAAAGTATAAGTAAAACAAAGTTAAGTTAAGATAAATGGAAGTTTTGGTGCAAGTAACTTTTAATAATTCAAAATAGATTGTATTGAGATGATAAAATTGTAAAAATACTTTCCTTGTGAAATTTGGGTGATAAAATAATTATCGTATAATTTTTAAGAAAAACACGTAATAATTAAACTTTAACGATTAATATACGAAATAAATTCAAAACACTAGGAAACTAAAAATATAGTTTTTATAAACTAAATGTAAGTTTAAAAATACCTCGGGATCATTTTTGAAAGTAATGGATTAAATAATCAAAATAAAAACTCACGCGATAAAAATTTATTAAATATAAAAATTACGCGTTGAAGGTGAAATGAAATGTCGTGAATGTACTAATGAAATGCACATGATGTCAATGAAATGTAGACTAATCATAGTCCATATGAAATGTACGTGATGTCATGATCATGAATTCGCCGCTAAACCTCCAAGGTTCTGCGATTTGAAACAAGTAAACCAAGTTTACTATAAATGTTGAAATAATGAGACATGAACGTGTAGAAATGACACGAAAGTACGGGTTGTCACATTCGCCCATCAAAAAGGAATTCGGTCCACAATTCAATCGTTGTTAGGTCTAACGGTGTCGGCGAAAGATGAGGATACTTGCGTCGCATCCGGTCTTCCGTTCCCAAGTAAACTCGGGACCTCGTCGAGAATTCCAACGAACTTTCACAATAGGAATACGACTGTTTCAACCGCTTGACCTCGCGGTCCATGATTTCTCTGAGTTCTTCCACAAAGTTGAGTTTGTCGTCAATCGAACTTCGTCCATGGAATAACGAGCGATTAAATCGAAAGACACTTCTTCAAGTTTGAAACATGAAGCGTGTTGTGCACATGACTAAGTTCGACGGAAGATCAAGTCGATAAGCTACCGGACCAACTCGGCTCAAAATCTTGAATGGTCCAATGTATCTCGGGTTCAATTTTCCACGCTTTCCAAAGCGTACCACGCCTTTCAAGGCGATACTTTCAACATAACTTTGTCACCCACTTGAAATTCCAAATCCTTGCGTCTAACATCCGCATAACTTTTACATCGACTCTGGCGGTTCTAAGTCGATCACGAATTTGAGCGATCTTTTCGGTGGTTTCCGTACCATTTACGGACGATGGTTGTGCGTCTCCTACTTGCCCAACAAACGGTGATCGGCACTTTCGACCATAGAGTGCCTCGAATGGTGCCATCTTGATCTTGGTGTGATAACTATTGTTGTACGAGAATTCAATCAATGGCAAATGGTTAGCCCAACCATTTCCAAAATCAATCACACATGCCCTCGGCATGTCTTCTAATGTTTGAATGGTCCTTTCACTTTGACCGTCGGTTTGTGGGTGATATCGGTGCTCATCTCTAATCTGGTTCGAATGAATCTTGCAATGAATTCCGAGTTTGAAGTGAATCGACTATCTCGCCGGAAATGATAGATATTGGTGCTCCGTGCCTCGAGACTATTTCCTTGACATAAAGTCTAGTGAGTTGCTCCATGGAATAAGTCTCTAATCGGTATGAAATGGGTGACTTGGTAAGGCGATCAACAATTACCCAAATAGCGTCGTAACCTCCCGATGTCTTAGGAAGTTTCGTAACAAAGTCCATTGTAATACGTTCCCATTTCCATTGAGGAATTTTCGGCTGTTGGAGTAAACCTGAAGGCTTCTGATATTCATCTTTTACCTTAGCACAGGTAAGACATTTGCTAACGTACGTGGCAATTTCCGCTTTCATGTTCGGCCACCAATAAAGCTTCTTAAGATCTTGATGCATCTTATCCGACCCTGGATGTATAGAGTACTTTGACTTATGCGACTCATGCATAATCAATTCTCGTATTCCGCCATACAATGGAATCCACATTCTATCCTTGAAACATAATACTCCATCTGCTCTCTTCACAAAACCATTTGCGCTTTCGGGCATACCATAAAGCTTTTCACTTGGTCGGTTTTCCTCCTTGAGTGCTTCGACTTGTGCTTCATGGATTTTCGATGGTAGAGGAGAAATAATTGTCATTCCCAATGATCGAACTCTTAAAGGTTTAGGCCTCTCTTTCCGACTAAGAGCATCAGCCACAACATTGGCTTTTCCCCGGTGATACTTGATTTCACAATCATAGTCGCTGAGTAACTCCAACCAACGACGTTGCCTCATATTAAGCTCCTTTTGATCAAGAATATATTGCAAATTCTTGTGGTCAGTAAACACTGTGCACTTGGTACCGTAGAGGTAGTGTCTCCAAATCTTGAGTGCAAAAACTACGGCTCCTAACTCGAGATCATGAGTGGTGTAGTTCTTCTCATGCGTCTTAAGTTGTCGAGAAGCATACGCTATCACCTTCTCGTTTTGCATTAAAACAGCCCCAAGTCCTTTATGCGAAGCGTCGCAATATACAACAAAGTTCTCAATGCCTTGGTAGTGCCAAAATTGGCGCCTTGCAAGCTTTTGCTTCAATAAGCGAAAAGCGCTTGTTTCTTTCCCCACTCGTATTTCTTGTTTTTCTGTGTCAACTTGGTCAAAGGTCTCGCTATCTTTGAAAAACCTTCATGAACCTTCGGTAATACCGGCTAGTCCTAGAAATTGTCGAATTTACAGAGGATTCGTTGGAGTAGCCCAATCTTTCACGGCTTCAATCTTTGCGGGATCAACTTGTAGTCCTTGACTATCAATGATGTGACCAAGAAATTGCACTTTGTGGTTCCAAAAATCACACTTCGAAAACTTGGCATACAACTTCTCATTCTTGAGTAGCCTTAAGATCGTCCTTAAATGCTCTTCGTGCTCTTCTTTGCTCTTGGAGTAGATCAAGATGTCGTCGATGAACACAATCACAAACTTGTCCAAGTACGGCTTACATACTCTATTCATAAGATCCATGAATACCGCCGTGCATTAGTCAATCAAGCGGCATCACTTGAAACTCGTAATGACCGTAACGTGTTCTAAATCTTTGTTTGAATATCCTCTTCCCGAACTCGTCGATGATAACCCGAACGAAGATCAATCTTGGAATAAATACTAGAACCTTGCAACCGATCGAACAAATCGTCAATTACGGGAGTGGATAACGATTCTTTACCGTTAACTTGTTCAATTCTCGATAATCTATGCACATTCGGAAGGATCCATCCTTCTTCTTCACAAACAAGACCGGTGCTCCCAAGGCGAGGAACTCGGCCTAATGAATCCTTTGTCTAGAAGCTCTTGCAATTGATTAGACAACTCTTGCATTTCGGATGGCGCTAAACGATACGGTGTTCGTGCAATCGGTGCAGCTCCGGGCACTAAGTCAATTTGAAACTCTACTTGACGTGCGGTGGAAGTCCGTAAATCCTCGGAAATACTTGAAAAATTCACGGACAATAGGAACATCTTCAAGTCGCTTCTCCTCCGACTTTTTCTCGGTTACATGAGCTAAAAAAAAAAAAAAACAAGACAACCTTTCTTAATGTACTTCTCCGTTTTGATACTCGATATGATACTAATTGAGTTCCACTGTTCCCACGAATAATCAAAGTTTCGCCATTGTAGGAAGATGAACAACTTTCTCATCACAAATGATCTTCGCGCGATGCTTAGATAACCAATCCATGCCGATGACGACGTCAAAACTACCAAGCTCTATGGGCATGAGGTCTATGTTGAAGGATGATTAAGAAAATTGAATGTGCAACCGCGGGCAATGGTGTTGGTGCTAACTACGCTACCACTAGCTAACTCGACGTTGTATGATGTGTCTAATGTGGTTGGCTTCCAAGATTTGTTCCGATATTGAGTGCTTCCAAAAGTAGTTCATCACTAATATTGTTACCATGCTAGCAAGAAAATAGATATCCGCTTATACTATGTCGAAGAATGTCTGTTCTAGCTTCACTTGTAGATGAGGAGTCATTGATTGTCCGACATGTTCAAACCTGTGACATCTCTTGATATAGAGGTGAGGTTACTTGGAATTTCTAGAGGACACAATGCCTTAGGGAAGGTTTATATCGATAACCTTAGTTTAACTTAATTTTTCTTTAAGGGAAACTCATTGTAGGGAAGTTCACCTATTGTTGAGGCCATGCTTAACAGAATGTTCTACAATCTCAGTTAGAAAACTTGGTATATCCCTATAATGTTGCTTCGTGGGTATACGCTTCGTACTAAATCTCGTAACTCGGTCTAACTAATACTTTTGGAATAATAGAGTTTGGATTCTAACCCGAAATAGTGGTTCGGAAGGTCTCGTGATGTCTTAAGATTTTTTTTTTTTTTTTTTTTTTTTTTTTTTTGGGGTTTGAATCATCCTACCACCTAGTTCTAGTCCTTGTTGGTAATTCCAAAATCCTTCCATTGTTTTCTTGTATCGAGAAATCCTCCTCACGGATGGTATAGGAAGTCTTTCCTAAAATGTCACTCGTCAAATCCTAACTTATCGGTTGAGTGAGAGATAAATGGCGTAAGCACCTTTAGAGTGTTAACAAAAGAAATGTTTATGCACGATTTATCGATTATAAAACTTTACTTTTAAATGAGAATTGTTTTAGGAGATTTGAAATGATACTTGTTACTTCCATGACATAATTCTTCTGAATTATACATAGGTGATCAGGCCATGTATAATTAAGGACAAATGATGTGATGCTTGTTTTTGTTGAAATAGTATTATGTTCCTCCGAAGTTTTAGATGGTATTCAACGTTTTGATTTGTAAGATAATGACTCAATGATTTTTCAGAGTAACACGAAAATCGTTTCGCCTGAGTATATTAAATAGTTGCTAAAATGACTGAAACCAATTGATAAGTTGGTAATAAAACAACTTGCTTAAAACTTTATGAAACAATGTTTCTGAGATGGTGATAAAATAATTCGAAGTAAAATCAAGTGAAATAATTTTATGAAATAGTAGCAGGATAATTTGGAATAAAATTTGTTGGATGGTTTGTAGGATACATAGGAGAACCTTATTGAGTAGTAATAGTCTACTAATTGATCGAGAATAAAGTTGGCCTAGCCCCTAGTAAAGTAGTGATGTATCGTAGAGATAATAAATGATAAAGATTACATTAGCTAGAAAGGTGCTTATTATCTGTTCCTGTTGATGGTCTAATCGTGTTTCAAGTGTAGGAGTAGTAGGCGGTCTAGCAACAATAACCCTAGAACTCTCACAGTCCTCAACCCTATGAGATGGTGTAGTGTCTATAGTCTTAGTGGTAGGTGGTAATGGTGTGTTAAATCATGCACGCTTCCCAAGCTGCAAGTCAGGTGTATGAGTATCGTGTATTAGATGTGACGGTACGGATGGTGCTCGAAATGATAATGATGATGAAAATAATGACAATGATGATAATGGAATCCTTGTGGTGAATTAAGAAAATAGGTTCATTAGGACTAAGCCTATAAGTTCTACCCAATGGTATGATCTGTCCCAACCGAGTGATAAAATTGTCCCGATCCTATCGTGAATCAATAGTGATCGTGATGGTGTAGGTGCAACTTCCCCTCCTAAAAGGTCTCGAGCCATCATCGATGTTATCGATGTTGAGTCAACGATGTTAAAATTATGATAGGGATGACAAGGCATTCTCCATGTCAAAGTGATGTGAGTATAATGGGATGGGTATTTGAAGGCATCTCTGTGACAACCGATGTGAAATAAAAGTAAATAATCTCGAACAAAGTGTAAGTGAATCCGCATGATAACAATGAACATGTACAATGATGAAATGATGAGATGCTATGATAATGTAGCTATAGTCTAGGGTCAATGATGCAACCTAGTTCTCTATAATCGTAGCTCGGTACCAATCATCACACCCCAATTTACTGTTTTGCGGTGAATGGAATTCACGGGATTGATCATCATAGCACCACATCACGAGTTATATTGAGCGACCTAAAGTGTCGTTTAAAAACACATCGTTGGATATTTCATAAAACAATCGAGTACAACATCGGTCCCAAAAGGTTTACAAAGTTTGCTAAAATACATCCATGTTACAAATCCAAACGATGTTTTGAAATAAAGTACCATAATGTACATAATGTAAGTCGGCGCCACTCAAAATGTAGGTCCCTAAACCATGTCATGATGAATGCCTCGATTATCCGAAAATACATTGCTAAAAGCGGTCAACAATAATGTTGGTGAGAAATCATAGGTTTATGTAAATGTTTTATACGACTACACAAGTATAGACTATGCATGACAATCCAATCACGTAAAAATAATGTTACAATTGCTCTAAGCCCATGACCCCGAAACTAGACTGCTCAATAATGCATGCCCTGCAGTGTTTGCGAGACAACTCCGTAACGTGATCAAATGAAATGCATCCGTTTGCTGGTTGGGATTCACCAACCGGATGGGCGTCACCTCGATAGATCTATCCACTCATCCTCGCTTCAAAGATTAACGGTTCATGTTCAAGTAATGGGGACTTTCAAATTGGCAAATGTGGTAACTTAAGCAATGTAATTGAATTTAACATACTTGGTATCGTACAAAAAATGTAGTGCAATGTATTCTCCCGTGGGTTTGAAAATAATCAAAAGCATGTAAAAGCGGGGCTATGAAAACTCACTTGGATAAACTGGAATAACGGCAAAAGTGAGTACACCGAGGTTTAATGTAATCGTCAACGGGACCTATTATCAATGATATGATATGTCATGAGTTGCAATGTAATGTTATGCATGCACTTCGTATGTTATTTATACCATTTACGGGTTTTGAAAATATTACTCGTCGTCGAAAAATACTCTTTTGACGTCTTGACCAATCAAAATGACTTTACATGTTTTACGTCAAAATGTCATCCTACAATGGTTTTATAATGACTTTTGGTGAAATTACCATTTTCGTCGCAAAACAATGTCGTAGGAAAAATCATGAAATTAACAAAAATGGCTCCGGAAAAGTAGTCGTAAAGCGGTGTCGTCGATCGTTAGAAACGAACTCGACGGTTTTGGAAAGTTTGTATCGATATCTAAAAGTTTCATTCAGAGTTTTCGTCCAAAAGGTCTCGATCATAAAGATATTAAAGGTTAAAGATAGTGATTTTTGCTAATCGTGTGCGTAAAATAAGTTTCGCCAAGTTTGAGCGTCCGTAAATAATTTACCATAACTTCGCTTGACAAACGGCTTTTGTTTTGAAAAATATGGCCGATGAACTTGATTTTACTAGAAGACATTTCGTTATAAAAGTTTCACATCATGGCTAAAAGCGCATAAACATAGCCCTTACAATTAATAAAATACTTGTAACGTAAAAATAATATAGTTTTTCGAAAATAATATTTACGGCAACCTTATAAAACGTGCATATATTTGTCGTTTTAAATCCGTTTTCTCGTAAAATATGTCCTTAGCTTCGTATCAAGTATACTAATATATTTTGATAAGTCGAAATAATTTGTGAAGCTTAAGGCTCGTTTTGACCGAAATATGTAAAACCGCTTGCTGAAATTTTCTCGAAAATGTCGTTTAGTCGTCAAACTTTAAAATTCACCACGGCTTCGTTATAACTCCGTTTTATCCGTTCAAAAGGCCACGGATTCGTTTTAAAGTATATTTTCTAAAAATCAAGGCCAAAATTTCGTACTAGCTGTCGGATTTTCCAGAAAACTGAAACAAGGACAGAACCTTAAAATATAGTTATCGAAAATAGTTTTCTCGGACAAAACCTATTCTAATCCCTTCAAATCAACTCCAAAACTAATCTAATCCTACCATACACCTTCTTAGGGTGTCATGGGTTCCTAATCACCATCAAGACCAAAGAATACCATGGGAGTAATTATAGGATGACCATATTGTATATATAACTTTAAAATCATGAAATAAATGGTATAAATCACATAACATGCATATAAGCTCCAAAATGAAAAGAAACTTATGAAAATGAAGAGGAAACATAAAATGATAAGAATATGCTTACTAGTGAAAATGAAGAGGTGTAGGTAACAAGGATTAACTTAAATATCCTTGGTTTTATTTCAAAACCATATAAAGGATATATCTAGGTTGTAAAACACTTGTGCTTGAAAACTTTGATCCCTTGGTTGTTCTTGTTGCTTGGCGGTTTGGAGACCCAAAAGGAAGAGAGGAAAAGTTTTCTACTAACTCTTTGAAATGAGAATGAAAAGTATGAGATATTATTTGAGGTAAACTTTATATATAAGCAAGTATTTATTACAATCAACTTACCATGCCAATCAATTGACCTCCTCCCCATGGGCGTGATTTTGGGACTTGTCTCCTAATTATAATTTTTTTTTTTTTTTTTTTAAATGTATACTTGTATATGTTTGAGTAGAATGTGCAAATATTTGACAAAGTATAAGTAAAACAAAGTTAAGTTAAGATAAATGGAAGTTTTTGGTGCAAGTAACTTTTTAATAATTCAAAATAGATTGTATTGAGATGATAAAAATTGTAAAAATACTTTCCTTGTGAAATTTGGGTGATAAAATAATTATCGTATAATTTTTAAGAAAAACGACGTAATAATTAAACTTTAACGATTAATATACGAAATAAATTCAAAACACTAGGAAACTAAAAATATAGTTTTTATAAACTAAATGTAAGTTTAAAAATACCTCGGGATCATTTTTGAAAGTAATGGATTAAATAATCAAAATAAAACTCACGCGATAAAAATTTATTAAATATAAAATTACGCGTTGAAGGTGAAATGAAATGTCGTGAATGTACTAATGAAATGCACATGATGTCAATGAAATGTAGACTAATCATAGTCCATATGAAATGTACGTGATGTCATGATCATGAATTCGCCGCTAAACCTCCAAGGTTACGCGATTTGAAACAAGTAAACCAAGTTTACTATAAATGTTGAAATAATGAGACATGAACGTGGTAGAAATGACACGAAAGTACGGGTTGTCACAAAAAGTGAAAGAAAAAGACAATAAAAAAAACATGGACTTAGGTTTATCTATTAAATTTTAGGTTAATCCCACCATTAGATTAAACAAGATAAATGGTGAAGATTTATTCCTTGGTTAGCACCAAAATAAGAGTAAGCAAAAGAAAAAATTTCTTATAAATAATTTCCTACATTAGTACACCAACTGAATATTTTTTTCTGGTTAGTACACGAAAATAGTTTTCTAGTTTTTTATTGGCATATTGTTAATACTTTCCTAGATTTAAAATTTCAAGTCAACTATTAGAATTAGTTTCAAACCGTGTTCCAGTTTTCAATATAATTCAATTCGTGTTTTTAATATGTTTTCATAATTAGTTTTAAGTTTTCAAGATTCTTGAATTTTCAAGAAATGAGATACACCCATTATACGTACATATGTTTATCATTTTAGCCAAGTCAAAAGCTTAATTTTTATATTATAGTGAGCGCAATGCATTCAATAGTTTTTAAAAAGTAATGCGAACACCATTTCTCAGTTAGCTTACATACTTAAAAGAAATCAAAGCATAACTTGGTCTTAAATCTTCCCCATAAACTAACAGTAAAGTGACTCCATGAAAAGTTAAGGACATTATTATCATATAACGAGTTACATGTGACTTCATAGCAAAAATGATAAAACAATAAATACTCTTCTATATGGTTGTGTGTTTAATTTGTAAATTAGTGTGTTTTGATTATTTTTGAAATGAGGGGTCTCATGAAATTAGTGATTTAGGTATCATAGGTGAGGATAATTTTTTTTTTTTTTTTTTTTTTGTGATTTGGGGTTTCAAAACTGAATGAATTCCAAGATTAAATGATATGGGGTTTGTGATTTAGGTTTATGTTTTGATGTTCATCAAATTTTATTAAAATGAAAAAAAAAAAAAGAAATTAATATGAAAACTGATGAGGAAGAATGCGATGAAATTTTAATCATTTCGGTTTGTCGGGGATTACATTATTCACACCAAAGGTTTCCCACAAGATTGCTTTGCATTTTAGAAGAAGGACTAAACACGCAATTTAACAAACCACAAAGCGATTTTTGCAATTTACTAAAAATAACCTTCTTTTTATGTCAAAGACCGAAGCTACGAAAATTTGACCTTTCTTCTAAAGCAAAGATGAAAAAATTCAATGGATTTAAAACTTATTTTTCATCAAACTTTATTAAAATGAAAAAAAAAGAAATTAATATGGAAACTGATGAGGAAGAATGCGATGAAATTTTAATCATTTCAGTTTTGTCAGGGATTACATTATTCACACCAAATGTTTCGCACAAGATTGCGCCTGCATTTTCGAATAAGGACTAAACCTGCAATTTGAACAAACCACAAAACGATTTTTGCAATTTACTAAAAAATAACCTTCTTTTTTATGTCAAAGACCAGAAGCTACGCGAAAATTTGGCCTTTCTTCTAAAGCAAAGATGAAAAAATTCAATGGATTTAAAACTTATTTTTCATCAAACTTTATTAAAATGAAAAAAATAAATTAATATGAAAACTGATGAGGAAGAAAATGATGAAATTTTAATCATTTCAGTTTTGTCAGGGATTACATTATTGACACCAAAGGTTTCTCACAAGATTGCGCCTGCATTTTCAAAAGATTGAACCTGCAATTTGAACAAACCACAAAACGATTTTTGCAATTTACTAAAAAATAACCTTCTTTTTTATGTCAAAGACTAGAAGCTACGCGAAAATTTGGCCTTTCTTCTAAAGCAAATATGAAAAATTCCAATGGATTTAAAATTTAGTTTTCAGTAAATCAATTACGATTTTTTTTCTAAAATTCCCAAAATCCGACTTGAAGTTAAAGCAGACGTCCAGAGGCGCCTTTCTTGATGGAATCCCTTTCCTTAAAGATTTAGAATACTCTCAAGAGAGGTAATCGTTAGACAAAGAACTCAAATGGTGAGAGTTGAGACTCAATAATAAAACAAATGGTGTAGTATTCCCTGCACGTTATCGCTAATAAGAATTTTCTTTGTGTAGGATCGAAAGTATGTAGATTTATGTGGTTCGGGAGGTCGAGGTTGATCAAAGTAGATGAAACAATACATGATTCTAGAGAGAGAAAGTAAAGAGAGGGTGAAAAAAAAAGGTTTATTATTAGATTAGAATAATGAATATAACACCTAACACTTAGCCAGTTAGCCAAACCCCTCATGGAGAGTCATGAGGGGCATTTTTAGGCTCATCACACTACAAGTTTTCCCCGTATACATCATTTGTCCCTACGGGAGCAACTACATTACGTATCTACTTCATTTCACGTGTAAGACGCCAACTTCTTTTATATGCTCCCTCCCAAACCGAAAACCCTTCATAAAATCTCTTTAGTCTTCAAACAAGCAGCGGGGAAAGTAGACCGTAGAGTGTAGCACCATAGTTTTATGTTCTGGGAGCATCGTATCAACACAACTCACATAGATTGCTTCCAAGTAGTTTAATAAAAGCCCTGATGTACACATTAGTTGTACCTCTGTGGTTCCAGATTAAGTCAATCAATGGTACCTCTTTGGTTCCAAATTAAGCACAGTTCCCTCAATCAATCAAATCACGGAAAACGAAACACTAATTCTTCCTTCGTGTACTTCTCTCTCTTGATGGTTGCGAATTATTGGAATCATCATAATGTTGTGTACATGTCGTAAAATAAACTTGTAATGGAAGCAATATTAACGCCATAAAAACCCATTTAAGCATAGTTATGTAAGAATATGTCGATCTACTCTCAATACAATTCTCTCAAATCAACCTTTAATCAAACCTCATTTTAATTCCACTGGCTAATAGTAATGACAACATATGGAGACAACCCGATATGACCAACTTGAAAAAGAAGTAAACACCCCAACTTTGTGACTTAATGCTTGTATGAAAGATAAATGTGACTTAGAACCTATACCGAGCACTACAACGTAACTCCTTAAAGTATCAGGTGCACAGTGAATAAACGCCCATACAAGTTTATCTTGAGACATACAACCTAGACTCAAATATAAATAAGTACACTCGTGAAACATCACTTCAATCCCAAATAAGCAATATTGTACAAAAACCCCGTAGTCATTTTTTTAAAATAACACCAATTCTAGCCGTGAAATAAAATGTACCAAACTGAACAACCATATGTGTAACCAAATAATAGTCGGATAACACTTTTGTTAATCCAATCATTCTGTCAACCCAGTAGCATTTCAGTCCGTTTAATAAATCAACCCAATTCAAAACAATTTTCGGATATCATATTTGTGAGTCCAATAAGCCCAGCCCAACAAATGATGTTATCCGATCCATTGTCCAAACTAAAGCACCCTAATTAGTCACTTATTATAATCGGTCTCTCAACCCTAAACACACACTCATATATGATAAACCGCCTACCACATACGCTCCTCTCACCTAACAGATCTCAACAAAAAAAATAATGCTTCTTATCAAGAACATCTCATCTCCTTCATTTCATCATCATTATCAAAACCGAAACATGTATCTACCTTTAATCCACCACGAGTAAATCTTATATGTTGTAAGTTCTTCCATAATCCAAGTAGTAAATCTTCTTTATGCGTTTCAACTTTCAAGACTCGATGTTTGGCTTTAAAATCTCATATAATGTCACGGGTAGGTTGTATTGTTTCAATTTTTGTGTTTCTTTTAACTGAACAAGAGAGAATGAAAAGGAATCATTTTGTTCTTTCTCAAAATGTTCGAGATATTAAACCAAGTGTATGCTTCATATTGATCTTTGATGATTAGAGTTCTAACAAAAAAATCTATAAAAGATTAAAAGCAAATTTGAACTAATTACGAGATCTTGTATTTTCATGTTTTGTTTGATCGATGTGAGTTGGGAGAGATGGTGAGGTCCATGGTTGTGTCTATATGTAGGTAGTTGATTTTGATTGTGTGTCTTGGATGTGGATTGTGATAGTTGGTCTTGATGTTGCTCTTCTTCTTTTCGTTTCTTATTTTTGGTTTGGATGAATGATGGTTAAACCTGAAGTCCAAGAGTTGGTATATATGGTTTGGTCAAAGTTTTGAGACTCGGAGTTCTGGTTTATGCTAAAAATCCGGAGAAGTTCATGAAAATTCGGAGGATTTTAGAAATTTTTGAAATCCCGAGTTCCAAACTTGGAATTTTTAAAAGTTGGAGAAATCCATTTGATAAACTTGGAGTCATTAGGAATTTCTTAAAATTCTAGGAGTAACCAAATTCGGAGAAAAATAGTTTCAAAATCCGGGGGAAAAGGGTTTTAAAATCCGGAGAATGAGGGTTTCAAAATCTGGAGAAATGCAACTTTTTTCAAACCCATAATTTTGTGACCCTTTTTGTTTTTTGACCACAAATCTTCACGGCTTTGGTACAAAAGTCACTAAAACATAGTTATACAAAAGCATTTAACTTGGAACTGAAAAAGAACACAAGAAACTATTAAGTAGAACCGTAAAAGCATAAGACTTTTTTACCTTTTATTTTATTTATTTATTTTGATGAAAAAAACCTTGTAATAATCTGTTACCACAAATATGTTAAAAAAATGCCGGATAAAAATATATGGTAAAACAGATTTGTGGAAAACTAGAAGGGGTTGAATAGTTTTACCGATTAAAACTTCGTTTTAAACTATTTAGATTGAGTCATGTCAATCTATTTGATATGTTTGTTGGATAATGATAGATAAACATATGACTAAGTAATGCAAAGAAAAAGAGTAAGGAAACACAAAACCACGACACAAGTATTTATAGTGTTTCGGCTACAAGGACACCTTCCTTGCCCTACTCCACTCCCCGAGTACCCCACTCGAGAGTTCGTAAGCACTACACAACACAAGCTCCTTAATGTGGCGGAGAAGCCTTCACAATGTCACCTACTCTTTATCCGGTATTAGGCTAGTCATTTCGTTCTTCCACAAGGTAGAACCACACCTATCACAGCGTCGCCTACACTTTATCCGGTACAAGGCTAGATACCGAGTTCCATTACAAAGGAGGAACTACTACCCAACACTACACCACAACACAACTACCCCAAAGGAGACAGACTCCTTGTTACAACACTAGAAGGATATCAATATCCTTTAACCCAAACTATCTATCTTGTACATCGATGCACCATATCAATTTACACCCTTGGCATCTTTCACTAATGCCTTGACCGACTCTTGACACCTTGCACTAATGCCTTCAACACAACACTTCTATGGAGGAGAAAAGAACTATCAACAAGATACACTTGAGTGGTCTTGATGATGACGAAGCTTAGCAACTCATGACCTTGAGGTTGCACGTCTTCAAGAGGTGGTGATCTCTCCTTTAAGAGGAACCTAGAGAATCAAACAAACATAAAACTACATAGAATGATCCTTTGAATCAGAGGTTAGTGATTTTACAATATTGAGGGAAAGTATGTGTAAAGTGGTAGTGAGCAAGAGAGAAATGGCTCGTTATTTATAGACAAAATTGTCTACTGTCCCACGGATCCCTCCCTAGAGGGATCCGGCTAATCAATCCAGGGATCCGACTCTTTGAGTAAGTTTAGTCGGATTTTGGGTTGCAAACCAGGTTATGGGTTATGGGTTATGAACCATGGGTTATGGGTAATGGATTATGGATACCCAACAAGATGCAATGTACCTAGACATTGGGTTATGGATCTTGGGTCATGGGTCATGGACTTTGGGTCATGGATCATAGATAATACCCAACATGACTTCATGCATGATGTCATGCAATGGGTCCTGGGTTATGGATCATGCTCCATGGGTATGGATTACGCACTTTGGTTTTTACCCAACAACATTCATTGTACCTAGTCAATGGATCATGGGTCATGAACTTTGGTTTTTACCCATTACATTACCCATTACAATATATACAAAGTATATATGTACATTTCTATATTATGTAAACACTAGTTATTATACATATGCATTTATATAAGATGTAAACAATATTACTTGTTTAGTGCTTATATAAAAATGTCTTTGGTTTTATATAACTTATTCACTAAACATGTTTTGATATGGTTTTAATATGTTTAGTATAAGTGTGTTAGTAAACTATTTGTTCAAACCTTTTACGTATTTTATTTGTTTCGTTTAAAATGATTTTACGTTTGTTATCGACAAAATATTAGAAGATCGTAAAATATAAATAAACGTTTTTGTGGTTTATTTGTATTAACAATCTCCCCCTTTTTGTTGATGACAAAACATAAGATTATTTTGAGAAGAAAATAAGATTCGTAAAAATTTGGATTGGAGTTTTTACTCTCTTCTCCCCTTTTTTGTCGAAACAAAAAGAGCGTCGAAAAGAAACTAACATATTGTTTTGAGAAAAACGTGTGAAAAGTAGCAATATGAAAATAAAATAGAGGGTAAGCGGAAAGAAAGATTCTTGTCTTAGCTCCCCTTTGACGGATGCTCCCCTTTGTTGAGGACGTCAAGTAATTAGCAAGTTTAAGCGAGTGTATTGCAATTTATGTTTGCAAATGGTTTCGTCTTTGACGAAATGCTCCCCCTTGACGAGTGCTCCCTTTTAAGGAGGACGTCAAGTAGTAAAGAAACCTAAGTGAAAGTATTGAAAGCGTTTTTTCAATTGCTTTGCTTTGACGAAAAGCTCCCCCTTGTTGAAGGTGTCAAAGTCTTCATATGTATTTTGAAAATCTACAAAACAAAGGTTAGAAAACAAGTATATGGTGCATAATTTTCTGTGGGGGATCCGT
The DNA here is from genome assembly GCA_022545495.1 of Chrysanthemum lavandulifolium. Taxonomy (NCBI): domain Eukaryota; kingdom Viridiplantae; phylum Streptophyta; class Magnoliopsida; order Asterales; family Asteraceae; genus Chrysanthemum; species Chrysanthemum lavandulifolium. The sequence continues at coordinate 77,715 of CM040240.1, read as the reverse complement.
CTAGGAAAAAATGAGGGAACCGTGTACTTGCATTCTTTTGACAACATTGTAGATGTAAAAAAAATGATGTTGTCATCAAAATGAGTTATGTATTGTAGCAACAAACATATTCTCATCACCATATAGCATGCAACATGTAGTTTCATTCAATAAAACATGAGAAATAATACACATATTTCTAAAATTAAGAGAATGATACAAACATGTAGTACATTTTCTAATGATTCTAAGTTTTGCCAAAGACTAAAGGAGAGCACCTTTGTGCTTGAATTCCTAAGTTCTACGGATGAGTAGATTTTTTGACCTCATCAAAACGTTCGAGAAGGTGATAGAATATGAAACGTAACTCGTCACGTACTTCATGAACTAGTCCTTCGACATGTTGACAATGAAAACAATCATTGCCATGGATAAGAAATGGTGATGGTAGGAATAGAGCGGTTTGAGGTGGAAGATTTGATGAGGAAGGTGGATGTTACACAAATGATTAAGGGATTTGTGGATTCACATTTGATGAGGTTGGAGGTGGTTCAACTAAGGGTGAAGGTGGTGGAATATGTGTTGATGGTGGCGGTAGAGAAGTATCTACTTCCATGTGATCTGGTTGTTGATTTTAATGATTTCTCATAATCAAAATGGACCATTTGAAGGTGATGGAGAAAAGGATACGGGTGCTAGTGTTGTTTCAACACCAAGGTTTTGGTGAGAAGGTTGTTGTTGCACCATTTTCTAAATTGAGGAAAATGTTGGCAATGGTGGTGGATGAGATGGCCTAGGAGGCAAGTCCTCTAAGTTGTAAAGGTGTGGAGATGAGAGTGGAGTGGCGAAAGAGATAGATCTAGGTACTAGAGGTGATGGTTTAGTGGAAGTAGTGGTGTTTGGGTTAGGAGGTATAGTAGTGTTTGGAAAGGGTTGTCTTGTGGGAAGAATCCTTTTGTGAATTGGTTTGATTGGTAGAGTTGGTTTTGATGGAGTTCTAGTGTTTGAGGTTTTAACAGGTGATGATTCGGTTGAAGAGATTTTGTGAACAACCCGAGTAAGTTTCTTGGGAGGTCCTTTAGTAGATGAGTTAACACTAGGGGCTTTCCTCATAGTGAAATGGTAGAAAGGAAATGTGTGAAATGAGAGTTTTAACTACTGAGAATGAGTATGTGAATGATGATTTGGAAGTTCTAACAAAGAGGTTTATAAAGAGAAAGATTTGGTAAGTGAATTAAAGCTTAAGCCATTAAAATCCTTCAAATTGCAATGATTTGCATGCATAAGAGTTAACTACAGAGTTGCACTGATCTATGAAGTCAATTAAGACAATGTGAAGTGTTCAAATTAACAAAACGGGTTTGAAATGATTGTTTTAAGTATGATTAGCTTAGTGCGGCGATCGGTTCCAACGGATCCCTCACATGAGGATCCGTCTGAAACTAAACCTAGAGATCCGACTCTCAATGACCAAGAAAAGAAAGATGGTGTTTTTGTAAGGTCTATTACCTACATATCTTGGGTGTTTCAGTCTTCTCATGTGTCTTAAATGATATGAGACTTAAATGATCAAGTGTAATGAGTGAAGGTAGCTAATGATGTCTTTTATGAAAAGAAATGGGGTTTTTATGAACACCAATGGGTGATCAAAGATGACACTAAGACTTTTGAGGGTGTCAAGTGGAGTCAAATGATCCTAGAGATCAGATGATGATCTAAGGAAAATTTCTTAAAAATTATAAGAAATGAAAAACTAGTTTTTAGCCTATTTTGAGATAAAAATGACTAAAATCAATTTGCTAAAATTGAGAGATATATCAAACTAGGTGTTTTAGGATGAGAGGAACAATGTGTGAACATTGGAGCGGAAATATGGTGAGTTTTGAAGACGTGATAAATCAAAAACACCTGGAATGTGATCTTGAGTCATTCCTGAGTGAATGTGAAATCAAATGAGCTTGAGGAAGACTTAAGTGATCCTAATGTATCATGTTTTACTGATCTAATAAGGTCTTGAGGGTTAGATTGATGTGAGGGTGACAAAATAACTTTACTGTTTGCGCGAATCCCACGGATCCCTTACTTGAGGGATCCGGCTAGTTATAAGTCAGGGATCCGGCATCTGGGACAGATTGCTCAACAGTGAACATGCAATATTTTGTTCTATGTGTTGAGTTTTGAAACTAATGATTTTCACAGTACCTATACATGTATACAAGCAAGACATGGTAAGAGTGGCATGTAAGAACATCAAATGATCAACAAACAATTTATTTCATTAGTATGATCAAGTTACAAAGCTAGATAAAAAACAAAGCCTAAGGATTGATTCTAGAAAAGACTAATTTTCTCATGCGTTTTCGTTTGATGGATCGTCGAGTGGGTTATGAGTAGTTGATGATTCAGGAACGAAGAATGAAGTGATGAGAGATGTGTTCAAAGGTTGCATCATTTTGTTCACAAGTATATATTGAGGACTTTGAAATTGAGGGTGATAGTACATGACATGATGATAAAGGCGTGTTAGGAACATTCCATATGGAATTAGTTTGTCCTTGTTGCCTTGGAGGTTTACAATTCGCCTTGCGAAGAAGTAGGCAAGATTGTATGGTTGTTGAGTTACGAGACGATCGTCAGTGAGCACAACATGCGGGAAGTATCTCACAATTTCCTGTAAGACTCCAAACATTTTCACGTAGAATGACTGCGAGAGGTTTGAGCTAATCTCGGAGATCACGTGTATAAATTATGTTTGGATTTGAGTAATTTGACTGAGGAGTGCATAGAAGTTGAGTTGTCACTTGAGAAGAGGGTATGTATGAACAATATGGACTGTTTTTTTCACGATAGTTAAAGAGAGAATCAAGTGACCAATCTTCGGTGAAGGCACATTGTCCATAATTTGGAATTCGAAGAATGTGAGAAAATTGCTCAAGAGTCAAAACAAACTTTTTGTTTTTGATCCAAAACCATAGCGAGATAGAACGATCCTCGATACGAACTAGTTCAACTTGACGGAAGAATTCCAAAACAAACCGCGGACAAATTTTCTCGTTGATTCCGAGAAGACCTTCTAGTCCTATGGTGCGGAATGAAGTGTTGATACCTTCTTGGAAGATTAGAGGAGAGTCAACAATACGTCCTTCATGAAAGTGCCGAGTTTCGAGATTTTTGAACCCACGAACATGATTCCCCGGTGTGTTAGGCTCAAGAGATATATTTAGAATGTACACATAAGTGAGTTGATGATCAAAGTCATACTCATGAGACATGATGAAACCTATAGACATGGAACGAATATTTTACATGAGTATGTTAGAACATAGTAAAACTTCAAGAGTGAGAACGTTTTTGATTGGTGATATCTTTAAGTAGTTTAATCCTTCTTTTGAATTATTGTTGAAATGATATGATCTCCTAATGTTTTTATTGACTGTTCTATTTTTATTAACAATGACATTTAACTTACTTTGTTCTAATATTATAGTCAGATTTTCCTTTTATGGTAAGTTTTATGAAATGGTTTTTATGTTGCATGAGTATCTGTCACTAGATCCATGGTTCTTTCGGTTCCCTTTTAAGAGGGATCTGACTAGTTAAAACTCAAGGATCCTGGGATCTGCAATTTTGACAGAAAAATGGTTTTGACGTAGAATCGATTTTTGCAAATTTTATAATATAAAATGAAATGTGTTTTAGCCAATGTTAATTCTTAAGCATGCATTAATAATTTCAAAACATGTTAAGGTTTGAAATGTGCGAAAGAGAAACATACACGAATACATTATGCGAGAAATAAACGAACTACGACATTAATTATATTTCATGTCAACGCTTAGAGCAATACAAATGATTGGATAGATGATACAAATGTAGATCAATAAGACAAAGTACATGTCTCCATAAGAAAACTTGATCATGGGATACACGAGAGCGATGAGCGAGATGATGATGAGCACGAGGGCGATGTAAACCATGATGATGGAGATCTTACTTGGTTTTGATTTCTCAAAGTGAGATGATGAAGAAGATGAAGTTTGAAGTGAGGTATTTTGAAAGTGGAAGATTTGAAAAATGGGGTTTGATGGTGATAGTAGACGATCGGAGGGGATTTTATGGGAAAAGATGAATTTTTGAGATTTGTGTTTTGTTTTATTTGTATTTAGAAAGATTTGATTTTTAGGAATTAGGTTAAGACAACACATATTGATATACCTAGGTTTAGACGGATGATAACATGTATGCACAAAGGTTTTCTAATGAAGCCACGTATATTGTTGGTGGTTAGATCCCAGAACAGGGTTAAGACAATCAATGACGATGTAATACCACTAGGTGGTTACGGATATCACTTGGAATCGTGTGATCACTTTCCAAAGTAAACTATTCGACCCTAATGCAGGGTATCACGAATATCTACTTGGGATAAGACCAAATGCGATTAGAATTAGGCACAATTCTATAACCCTTTAAACTTATAAGTATTTAGTGTTTTCAGTATGTTTCATGCATGTTCGGATCTCCTATATAGGAGGTTACTCTTGAGCTATTCAATGGAATTATGAGTATTAATCGGCCCATTAATAGCCTCATAATTATCCCATTATAGCCGTTAGTGGTTACATGACCAATTAAGCGTGGTCATAAAGAAGTTGTAATCGCCATTTAGCGGTACTTTCCATAGCGATGCTTTCCACTAGCGGTACTTTCACTTACGGTGGAAATCGACCTATCGATGGAACACTTGCTATCGATGCTTTCATAGCATCGATGCTTTCACGATTGCTACGGTGGAAACACGCCATCGATGGAAGCATTGCTTATCGGTGGAAACCACAGCGGTACTTTCCACAAGCGGTACTTTCCACAAGCGGATTTTCACCAGCGGTACTTTCACCAAGACTACCAATACAAACCACTATAAGAGTCGGGGTGTTCATGGACCTTATGGGTGTACGCTCCGTACCTCCCAACCCATTACTAGGTGTGAACTAATCTCACAAGTGCACTAAATTTTCCATCAATCCTCCCAAATTTAGTTCACTTCCTTTGCATGAAAATAAACATCAATCAAAACATGTGCATAAATGAAAATGTCACGAGTTGAATTTCCATCTTAGTAATTACACGTTCAAATATTTGAGAATCGGTGTTCTAAGAATTGAACCCTTGAACCCATTTGAATACACGAAGATAACTACACACAAGTTTTCAAACACTTAAAAGCTCGACACTATACAAGCCATGTGTCCATATCCTAATTCATAAATGTTGTAAAGCTAAAAGTCCAAAGCTTCACAAGCGGCAAAACTTCAACATTTACATAGGTGGTTCCTCTTTAGTCATGCTCACGCCAAGCACTTTTTCAAAGAAAATTAACCATTAAAAGTAAAGACTTCATCCTCCTTTCAAAGCAGAGTTACGAGCACAACCTTGGGATGTAAATAAAACATGTGCTCCAGATCCATTGAATGTTCGACTTTCCACATTGAACTCGGCTCCTAAGTTTCCTCGGGAGGAGTTGGGTGTCCTAGCATTCGATGACTAAGTTGGACTTAAACCCATCCCTTTAGCGACTTAACAACCAAGTCTCTAGCGGACCCTTCGTCAAGTGATCGGCTAAGTTCAGAGAGATCTCATAAACTCTATAGATACCACCCATTCATGATAAGCTCACGAATCATGCTATGTCCGACACCTAAGTGTCTAGACTTACCATTGTACATCCGGCTATAAGCCTTAGCCAATGTAGTTGCACTATCACACGGATAGAAATAGGTGCTATAGGTTTAGGCCACAATGGAATCTCAAAGCAAGTTTTCAACCATTCGACTTCTTTACCGGTAATTGCTAGAGCCACAAATTGATTCCATTGTTGAGCCGGTGATGCAAGTTTGTTTCTTGGATGCCCAAGAAATTGCACCTCTACCAAGTAGGAATACCCGACCACCTGGTAGAAGAATTGTCTTGATATTCTTGATCCAACTTGCATCGGTGTAACCTTCCAACAACGATGGGTAACGATATATGAGAGACTATAATCCATAGTTCTCTTGAAATACTTGATTACCCTCTGAACTCTTGCCGATGATGAGCACTAGGATTACTAGTATACTGCTCAATTTTCTCACCAAAACCAATATCGGGCCTTGTACAAGTCATGGCATACATCGGCGACCAATTACCCTAGAATACTCAAGTTGAGATCTGACCTTGCCATGATTAGGCATCGACTTCTCACAGTATCCATAGAAGTACTCATCGGAGTACAATCAAAGTAATTAATTTCCTCGATGCCTTCTCAATATAATGAGGCGAGAGATAGAAATTCTTTTACTTTCATGTTTAATCCTAATACCAAGGATAACATCGGCCTCCCCATGTCCTTCATGGAGAACCTTGATGACAAAATTCCTTTGTCGGTCAACTGATTTTGGTCGGTGCCAAAGATCAACATGTCATCAACATATAGACAAATGATGACTCCTTTACTAGATTCATCAAATTTGCTATATACATTTGTCGACTTGGTTAAGAACATAACCACTAGACAAAACCACTTCATTAAATTTTGATGCCATTGCTTAGGTGCTGCCTTAAGTCCATAAAGAGACTTAATCGGTTTACACACCTTGTTTTCATTGCCGAGCATGATGAAGCCACGAGGTTGGTTCATATAAACCTCCTCTTCCAATTCACCATTCAAGAAAGCGGTTTTCATCCATCGATGAATAACGGTTGTGAATAGATGCCATAGCAATCGGCGATCTTATGGTATCGTCACGAGCCACGGGGCATAAGTATCAAAATAGTCTATCTCACGAATTTTGTTTAGCATACTGAATAACTAATCTAGCCTTGAACTTTTCAATAGTTCCATCTACCTTCATTTTCCTTTTGAAAATCCATTTGCAACCTAGAGGTTTGCAACTTGGTGATAGATCAACCAACACCAAGTGTTGTTGCCCATGATGGAATCCATCTCATCATTGATTGCTTCTTTCCGAAGGCAATGTCACGGGACTTCATTGCTTCTTCAAATGTCTTGGGATCATCCTCAACAATGAAGCAATAGGAGTATTGATGCGAGACCTCATCCTGGTACCTTCAACTAAGTATAGTTGAAACTCGGTTCAAATGACTTTGGAGTCGACCCTTTTGCTCTTCACGAGCACGGGTTCGATTCTTTGAACCACAACCTCATCGGGGACCATGATGGTTCATCATCGAGGACCTCGATACACAGTGTCATGAGTTCCATTAGGAATCCTCGACTTGGTCTAGGGGCCGATGAGAATCTATTCTCATCAAAGTCTCATCCATGATTCAATTATTGAGTTAAGCGAAACATGTTCATTAGGTTCAATAACATAGAACCTAAAAGCCTTGGAATGCTCGACATATCCAACAAAGATGCGATCGATGCCTCTTTCACCCAAAGTCTTTAGCTTTGGATCGAGAGTCTTACAATGACCCTACAACCCCAAACCTTGAGATAATTCAGGTTGGGTTTCCTTTTAGTCCGAGTTCATAAGGGTAACCTTGTTCCTTTTATTTGGAACCCTATTTAATAAATAGCAAGTTATTAACATAGCTTCACCCCGAACCCTTGACTCGATCTGAATAGGACAACATGGAATTAACCATCTCCTTGACACCTGTTTTCCTTTCGAAATACCATTTCTTTGAGGAGTATAGGGGCGATAGTTTCATGGATAATACCAGCAATGAAATCTTGAGTATCCATGTACTCACCTCCTATCGGTCCTTAATCTTTTGATTAAAGACCCAGTTGTAATTCAACTTCGGTTTAAACACTTTGAATTTATCTAATGCTTCATCCTTGGTATGTAAGATAGACATAACAAAATCTAGAAGCATCATCAATAAATGTCACAAAGTACTTCTTATTCCCCAAAGAAGGAGTAGCATGCAAATCACACAGTCATTGTGAATAAGCTCAAGATCTTAGTCTCACGACTAACACCACGAAAGGGTTTCTTGGTTATCTTGGTCAACATGCAAGTTTTACACTTTTCGGTGTCCATGTCAGCGAGGATTAAACCATCCCTAGACATATCTTGCATTCTTTTATAATGTACATGGCCAAGTCTTGCATGCCATAGGCTAGAATCGATGTCATTTGTGGTCACAAAAGCTGAATTAACATTGTCATTAGAAATATTAAGCCTAAACATTTGATTACATAAATAACCAAAACCAATAAAAACACCATGCTTAGAAAGCACAAATTTATCGATTCAATAACTTGTTTATATCCATGATTATTCAAAACACTACTTGAAACCAAGTTCTTCGATATCGGGAACATGAATAACATTAAACAAAGTTACAATCTTTCTGAACTAAACCTAAGATCTACACAACCACGACCATGCACCAAGGTTGACTCATTTCCCATGTGAAGAATAGAACCATCATTCGATGACTCATAAGTCTTGAACCGACTTCTATCTTTACACATGAAGCTGTTGCACGAGTCAACCCACCACACAACATCATCATCCTGCACATAAAAGATTCGAGATACATATGTAACATAATAAATCGAAAAGACTTATTAAACATATTCGACCTTTCGGTGAGTTGGTGAACCACCACTCCCCGAACCATTAGTGCACGATCCATTGGCTTTACCACCAACTTTAACACCCTGCAGTCCCTTTTAATGTGACCGGTCTTGCCACATTTCCAACAAGTAGGTGTTGCCTTCTTGTTAGGATCCGCCTTGTGTTATCATGATACTTGCGTTTGCCTTTGTTGTCATTGTACACGGTGGAGTTGTTATGCTCCACCATATTGACAATAGATGGTCGGCGACATTGCCACTCTTTGGCTTGTCATTATCACGCACCTTGAGAGATTCCTCAATGCGCGAGATGACGCCTAACTCAACGAGTTAACTCCTCCTTCTTATGTTTCAAGGTATGCTTGAAATCTTTCGAAGGAGGAGTTTATCAATAACACAAGAGGCCGAAATAGCCTCATCCATGTGCATATTGTGTTGTGTAAACCTTCCAAGTATTCCAAGAAGTTCATTGTATTGTTCCATAAGCGGTCTTGAATCGGTCATTTTGTAATTTGTGTAATTACTAACAAGGAACTTCTTAATTGATGCATCCTCGACCATATATTTGGCATCCAAGGAATCCACAGTTCTTTGGAAGATTCAAAGTTCGATAAATATCAAGCAGAATCGGACATACCATTGAGAATAAGACCTCTGCATATGTAGTCATCATTCTCCCACTTGCTCCTCCTTACGATCGCTCCCACGGTAGCATCATCCCCATCATCGAGGAATTGGTGTGGTCGGCACATACACCACACTCATGCTTGATGACAAGAAGTGCATCTTCTTCGCCACCTCCTAAAGTCCACCCCTTCAAACTTGTCCGAGCTTAGCAAAGTTTGAAGGCATGTGTTCATTCGGTTGCCATTGATTATCACAAAATAGTTTACTTTGATTGTTGGTGGTTAGATCCCGAGCGAGGTTAAGACAATCAATGGCGGTAGCAATACCACTAGGTGGTTCTGGGATATCACTTGGAATCGTGTGATCACTTTCCAAAGTGACCTATTCGACCACAATGCACGGGTATCACGAATATCTACTTGGGATAAGACCAAATGCGGTTAGAAATTAGGCACAATTCTATAACCCTTTAAACTTATAAGTATTTAGTGTTTTACGTATGTTTCATGCATGTTCGGATCTCCTATATATAGGAGGTTACTTGATAAGGTTTTAAAGGTACCTTTTAAGGGGTCATTTAAGCCCTTATTCGATCACTTCTGTATCCGTTATTGCTTAATATCGTTCCTTTTCACTTTTAGGTCTCTTGAAGGCAAAATCTTTGGAATGATGCTTATTTGGACGAAAAGGCGCGAATATCTGAATAAAATGGCCAAAGTCGAATCGAGACACTCAAAGTCTGTTGAAACATAAGGTGACGGCGTCATGCATATCTGAGACGCCGTCGGGAAGGAATTTCTGACGGGTCGAGGCGAGTGCATGTTTTCAAGGGACGACGTCGGGTTCTAAAGGAGTAGGCCGTCGTTACTCGGGGCGGCCTAGATGCGACCAAGGCGGCGTCGGTGAAGGGACGGCGTCACGGTCATAAGGTGGCCGTCGCAAGGTTTACGTGGCCAAGGCGAAACCCTAATGGCGGCGACACGGCGGCGTCACGAAACATAAGGTGGCCGTAGCGGATGTAATCTTATATATAGAATCCGAATTTTTCGGTTTTGAGTGTAGTCTTTTGGAGTAAAACCTAAAACCGAACCAAGGCTTTCTTGTGCGGTATTTTAGGGTTCTAAACCCTATTATACATCAAGATAAGTATTTACTTCATTAATTCAATTATGTCTTTGATTATTTGTGTGTATGCTTGCATGTTCTCCATGTCCAAGCTAATTTATTTGTGTGTTTGCTTAGGAATATGAAACTTAATTATTGAATATTGATTGGTTGATACTTATCTTAGTTGACTAATGATCTAGAGTGCGCTAGATTATTCGTTGTGTATAATGCTTGAAATTTCTTTGTGAACTTTAGAATATAATTATCTAGGTAATTGTAGGATAAAGTATTCAAGGACAACCGTAGAGTAGCGTCTATAAATCACTAGAGGATTTGTAAACAAGACCCTTTGGTAATTTCAAAGAGTTAGGGAAATAAGCACGCCTATAGCCTTAGAATCACAACGAACTAGGAATAAGGACGTGACAAATCAACCATCAATAGGAGATAATTAAGGAGTAGTAAAACCTAAGTAAACACATCTTTAAACTATCATACGAGTACACATCAATTAGACATAGACTATCACAACCTTAGCTTAGATAATTAGATAATAGTAGAGTAATCGGTAGCAATACCAACCCCAAATCCAATACCCGAGATTCGTACCTTTTCCATTTCTACAAAATTATAAAAATACAAAATAATCTTCCTCAACCTCAACCTTAGCGTAGTAACTTCTCACTAGCATTCCTATTCCCTAGAGAGCGATATCAATACCCGTGGCTTACCCTAATTACTACACTACAACGATTAGGTTCAACGCCTAGGGTGTTATAAAACTTGCTCGAAGAAAAGGAAGTTTCCTTGACCCCGACGACGCGTGTGGCGTTATCAAGTTTTAGGCGCGCTGGGAATAGAATAGCTAGTTAGTAGTCCACCTCGTTTAGGTTTCTTTGCTGATTCTATCAAGTAAATTTTTCTCATTTTTAGCTTTCTCTTAGTCTATCCCCTTCTTCGTGACCTTTGTTCGTAACACCCATCACTTTTCACCATGGAAGGTGACAACCAACCACCACTCATCAACCCACCACCAAGCGACCGCAAGAGCCCGTACTCTTGGTGAGTACTCGAGACCAAACCACCTAGGTTATAGGAACACCATTGAGCTTCCGACCAAGCCCAAACTACGGCCTGCGATCCGACACCATCCGGTTGGTGCAAGCGGATGTGCATTCCATGGACTTCGTTCAGAAGATCCAAATCGACATCCGAGGATTTCCTCAAAATTGTCGATTCCATCGACCTTGATGCTACTACTCGGGAGACCACGCTTGCGTCTCTTCCAATTCTCTACGGGACCAAGCTAGTAATTGGCTTGAGCGACTTCCCGGCTCCATCTCAAGTTGGGATGATCTTACTTCTCGCTTCCTTGCTCAATTTTTCCCACGGGAGAACCACTAAGCTTAGGAATGACATCTTGATGTTCCAACAACGTCAAGGTGAATCTCTCTACGAAGCATGGACCCGATTCAAGGACTTACTTCATAAAGTCCCTCATCACGGCATTGATCTTTGGCTCCAAGTCCAAATCTTTTATGATCATGTCAACTTTCCCACTAAGCGATCCATTGACCAAGCGGCCGGTGGAAAACTTAGTGATCTCACCGCGGAAGAATCATGGGAAATAATAGAGGACCTTGCCCTCTATGACAACGAAAGTTGGGATGACCCCCGTGAACTTCCCAAAGCCGTCAAGGCAATCTCCTTGCCTCCTCCCGACCGTGGGATGATCGAACTTGAAGATCAAGTCAAATTCCTCATGAGTTCCTACGAGAATCCTAAGTCCTCGCGCCATATAAACAAAGTTTCCTCTTCGTGCGAGCCGTTTGTGATCCTCATAACACGCGCACTAGCACCCTATCCCCGAACATGCTTCCGTTGAATCGCATCCTCACGTAATAATGGAGCGGAGGAAGATTCCCTAACGCCGGGACCTAGAAATTTCAATGAAACCGGGGAGGCATGGAAAAACAAGCCCGACTTTCACGGGGACAAACCAAAGAATTCACCTCCAATGATTTCGTGGCCCCACCTAACGGTCCTAACCAACGAGTATTGAAGGGATGTTGCAAAACATAGTTGCGTCCCGAAACCCAAATGGCTAAGCTCTCGGACCACTTTAACCATCAACAAGCCGAGATGGATAGGAAGATAGACAACTGTTGAAAGCCATAAATAGTGATAGGAAGGTTAGTGCTATCTCGACTCCGAGCCTCCGGTGTAGAAATTAAGGATCCAAGCAAGCTTATTAAGCACGTCCAATTCATCAATGCCATCGCCTTAGTGGAACCGGATGAAGCAGATGACGAAGAAGACCAAACATTTGTTGAAGATGAAACACCCGAGGAAGAAGATGAAGTAGACAATGACTATTTCAACAAATTTCCTACGGAAGAGGAATTATCCCGCCACCCTCACTTAGTCGTGACCTCCGTCACATGTATGTTAGGAAAAGCCCTAGAATCAAGTTTGGGAACCCTTGGAATCTTAACATACCATGTTGCATAGGACACCTTTTTGTGGCAAAGGCTTACATTGATCATAAATCCCCAATTAACATAATGACTAGCACCTATTACAATTGGATAATGAAGAAGCCTATCCCAACTAGGCAAGACCTCGATAATCCTAGTGATAAGTGTAATTTTCTTGGTAGAGTTAAGGGATTGCCCGTCTATGTAGGTAGTTTCACATTCCTACGGACTTCATAATTGTGGAAGATATTAGCGGCCATAGACCCTAGCTTGTCCCACGTTATTCTAGGAAAACCTTTAAGTAGAAAGCACCGGATGACCTATGACCCATCGTTAGGAGTAGTGCGATTCAAGGATGAGACCGACGGCGTAGCCTACCAAATGCCGTTTAAGATTGAGAAGTTTTCATCACTCTCCAATGATGAAAAGGAACTTAAACTGTCGGTCTATTCTGAGAATGATGAGGATAGGAAAAGGGAGTAGATTATGTTATGGCTAAGCTTTTCGGGTTCTATAAAGATTGTTTGAATTTAGGACGAAATATAGGACCGAGTGGGAGAGGGTGAACTCTTAGAAAGGAGTATCATGGGACACTTCTACAACATGGAACCCCCCGATAGAGACCGTCAAGAGGACGGTGATGCAAAAACGTAGGAGTAGGACTACGAGTCTAGCTACAAGACTCTTAAATAAAGAAAAGCGCTTCGTGGGAGGCAACCCATGCTTAATTGTTTGCTTGTTAGTGTCATATATCTTTTATTAATTGTTTGTCCTCATGTTTGAATTTGTAAAAATGCTTTATTTTGTTTTTAACCTCGTCTTAATTACATATAAAGGTATTTTACATAAAGGATAAGTGTAGGGAGGATTACACGTTTTCATAAGCGTGAACATGAGAATAACAATTAACTAAAAGATATATATGTTTGTTTGTTCGAGTCAAATGCTTGTATCGAGTCATAATGGATGTTTTGCGAAGTTTTCCGATTCTAAAGATGCAAATTTTCCGAATTTTTCCGAAAATCGCAGACCGGTTTTTGTCGAGATAACTGACGGCGTCGAGATTGCAACGGCGTCGAAGGAATAAAAACATCGACTTACTTTTCTCGTTTTACGAGCTACTTGTAAAATTTTGGAATTTTCGGATCTTAACTTTCAAAACAAATTCTGTAAACATCCATTCCACAAGCATTATATCCTAGTTTAAATCGAGTCTTATGTATATTATTACCGCCGATTTTACGCGAAGGTTTCGTTTGTTTTCTTCTAGTGTGCAGGTTTAGTTTGTCAAGAAGAAGTTACACAAGTTAAGAAGGAGCCTTTCACGCAAAAACTCTTCTTGGAAAAGATTTAACCACCACTTTTTACGGATCCTACCGAGCTAATCAGGGGAGTATTAGTTTCTTTCGTTTTTAATTACCTTCTATTATCATAACTTTGATACTTTCGGGAACATTGGGACAATGTTCGGTTTAAGTGTAGGGAGGGAAAATAAGCGGAACTTTGAAACTATGCTTATCCTTGACTGTTTGCTTTGTCCAAGTGTATTTGTGTAATAAACCATGAGAAAATGTAGGTTAGGTAATTTTAGCCAAATTTAAAATTTTTCATGACATATAAGAGTGGGCCATTAGTCTTAACAAAAGCGTCTCATGGATAGGAAGTTGCATGACTAGCACAAAAAACCTTACCACCTAAATTCCACCCAAAATGTGAGGATCGCCCTTAGATTAGTAGAATTAAAGCATTCATCTTTAATGCTTAGAGTGTGAACCGGTAGTATATTAGATTCTAGAACTTGTTTTGTGATGCATTCCGAGATCGCAAGTGAGGCTACACTTGTGTAGTTAGGAATAACTAAATGATAAGAGGCATTAGGATAAACCCTTGTTTGATACACGTAATATAATTACTTCTTCCATCTCGGTTGAGTAATTCCCCACACCCTGCGTTGTACTCATCTTTAGTACACGATACCCTAGTTAACCCCTCGAGCCTATCCTTTTCGCGGTTCTCGTGATATTTCGGTTTTCGGAATATCAATGAAAGCATTGTTTACACCCCACCCCAAATATACACCCAAATCGCCTTAGCCTACCTTTATTGCACTCACTTTTAGTGCAATTTATGTTATCACCCAAAACCCTTAGTTCAATTATCGGTTGCTTGCATGAGTTGCTAAGTCGAGTCATATCCTTTGTATACTGTTTTGGGATGATTGGGATTCATGGGAAAAGTTAAAGTTTATGAAATATAGGGAAGAAACGTTAAACTCAAATTCCTTTGTTTGCATAATAATGTACTCCAAGTGTTTTGATCTTTTCAATTCGGGTCAAATTAGTGTTAGAGTAATAAAAACTCAAGTGTAGGGATGTGTCTATAAATCCCTATCATTTTGATGTCTACCGTAGAGGATGGTAGAGTAAAAGTGTATGCAAAAAAAAAAAAAAAAAAAAAAAAAAAAAAACCATACGGTACCATCCTACATCTATCTTTTAAATTATGTTTGTTTATTTTCGTTGCCTAGAGTTTTAGAGTGTCGAGTCTTGGCTTAGCAACGCCATTCTTCGTATACTTGCAACATAGAGATTTTGACTATCCACCACTAAATAGCCTATCCCACCAAACCCTTCATTTCCCTACCGTAAGCCTAACGTTACAACCCTTTAAAGACCTCTTTGATAGTCTTTCCTAGGTGCTTACGCCAAAGCGACGGAGGTTTGATCTATTCTCAAGCCTATGGTAATCTATGTACTAGGACCGGTTAATGAGTGTTTATCTTCCATTTCCGATTTGTTATATTTCATATATACACCGAGAGAGATGTGAGTATCCAAACACCCCATGTGAGGTGCTAGTATGTAATTCCGTGCTTGTTATGACTTTTGGGGCTTATATGTGTTGTGGACCGTTTTGAATGAATGCTTCATGACCCCAACTTATAAATTAATTGGCTAAAAGCACATTTGCTTGAGGACAAGCAAATACCAAGTGTAGGGATATTTGATAAGGTTTTAAAAGGTACCTTTTTAAGGGTCATTTAAGCCCTTATTCGATCATACGTATCCGTTATTGCTTAATATCGTTCCTTTTCACTTTTTAGGTCTCTTGAAGGCAAAATCTTTGGAATGATGCTTATTTGGACGAAAAGGCGAATATCTGAAGAAAATGGCCAAAGTCGAATCGAGACACTCAAAGTCTTTGAAACATAAGGTGGCGTCACATTGCATATCCGAGACGCCGTCGGGAAGGAATTTTGCGACGGGTCGAGGCGAAATGCATGTTTTCAAGGGACGGCGTCGGGTTCTAAAGGAGTAGGCCGTCGTTACTCGGGCGGCCTAGATGCGCCAAGGCGGCGTCGGAGGCGAAGGGACGGCGTCACGGTCATAAGGTGGCGCCGTCGCAAGGTTTACGTGGCCAAGACGAAACCCTAATGGCGGCGACACGGCGTCACGAAACATAAGGTGGCCGTCGCGGATGTAATCTTATATATAGAATCCGAATTTTTCGGTTTTGAGTGTAGTCTTTTGGGTAAAACCTAAAACCGAACCAAGGCTTTCTTATGCGATATTTTAGGGTTCTAAACCCTATTATACATCAAGATAAGTATTTACTTCATTAATTCAATTATGTCTTTGATTATTTGTGTGTATGCTTGCATGTTCTCCATGTCCCAGCTAATTTATTTGTGTGTTTGCTTAGGGAATATGAAACTTAATTATTGAATATTGATTGGTTGATACTTATCTTAGTTGACTAATGATCTAGAGTCGCTAGATTATTCGTTGTGTATAATGCTTGAAATTTCTTTGTGAACTTTAGAATATAATTATCTAGGTAATTGTAGGATAAAGTATTCAAGGACAACCGTAGAGTAGGCGTCTATAAATCACTAGAGGATTTGTAAACAAGACCCTTTGGTAATTTCAAAGAGTTAGGAAATAAGCACGCCTATAGCCTTAGAATCTGTAACGACTAGGAATAAGGACGTGACAAATCAACCATCAATAGGAGATAATTAAGGAGTAGTAAAACCTAAGTAAACACATCTTTAAACTATCATACAGTACACATCAATTAGACATAGACTATCACAACCTTAGCTTAGATAATTAGATAATAGTAGAGTAATCGGTAGCAATACCAACCCCAAATCCAATACCCGAGATTCGTACCTTTTCCATTTCTACAAAATTATAAAATACAAAATAATCTTCCTCAACCTCAACCTTAGCGTAGTAACTTCTCACTAGCATTCCTATTCCCTGAGAACGATATCAATACCCGTGGCTTACCCTAATTACTACACTACAACGATTAGGTTCACGCCTGGGGTGTTATAAAACTTGCTCGAAGAAAGGAAGTTTCCTTGACCCCGAGCGACGCGTGTGGCGTTATCATTACTCTTGAGCTATTCAATGGAATTATGAGTATTAATCGGCCCATTAATAGCCTCATAATTATCCCCATTATAGCGGTTAGTGGTTACATGACCAATTAAGCGTGGTCATAAAGAAGTTGTAATCGCCATTTAGCGATACTTTCCATAAGCGATTACTTTCCACTAGCGGTGCTTTCACTTACGGTGGAAATCAACCTATCGATGGAAACACGCTATCGAAGACTTTCATAGCATCGGTACTTTCACGGTGCTTTCGATTGGAACATCGCCTGTCGATGGAAGCATTGCTTATCGATGGAAACCACAAGCGGTACTTTCCACGGCGAGACTTTCACCAGCGGTACTTTCACGGTACTACCAATACAAACCACTATAAGAGTCGGTGTGTTCATGGACCTTATGGGTGTACACTCCGTACCTCTAACCCATTACTAGGTGTGAACTAATCCCACAAGTGCACTAAATTTTCCAACATATATCACATAAATATGTTTTGGATATTTAAATAAATGAAGAAGAAATATAAACATATAAGTTTTCATTTAGTGACAAGCAAGCATACTCATACTTAGCTAATGTTACTTAGAGATAAGTCTTATGAAAGTCATACCTCTGTTGCAATTTGAGTGTCCCTTTCTTTTGACAAAATGTATCAATGGACAACTCCGGTTTCTTCAAGATCTAGTTGATAGTATGTTTAGAAAACTTTTTTGAAAAGGTTATCTTATTACCAAAGAATCCTGATGGCTTGCTTAATATGAGATTAACTAAACAAAATGACAAGAAAAGTTAGTGCATTTTGTAAGACAAAATAAGATGTAAGAAAATTAATGTTGTCATCTAATCAACATCCAACAAGAGTATTCTTAAAATATAGTATTTGTTTTTAGAAAGTTTCCTTCTTTGTAGTTTTCAAACATACACAGACCGTATCAAGTTTTTAAAGTACGATATACTCTAAGAAACTTGGTAACTAAGCTCTGATACCAATTGTGGAAAACTAGAGGGGGGTTGAATAGTTTTACCAATTAAAACTTTGTTTTAAACTATTTAGGTTGACGTATGTCATTCTTTTTTATATGTGTGTTGGATAATGATAGATAAACATATAAGTAAGTAAAGCAAAGATAAAGAGTAAGGAAACACAAAACCAAGACACGAATATTTATAGTGGTTCGGCTACAAGGACACCTTCCTTTCCCTACTCCACTCCCCGAGTACCCCACTCGAGAGTTCGTAAGCACTACACAACACAAGCTCCTTAATGTGGCGGAGAAGCATTCACAACATCGCCTACTCTTTATCCGGTACTATGCTAGACACCGAGTTCTTTCACGAGGTAGAACCACACCTATCACAACATCGCCTACACTTTATCCGGTACAAGGCTGAATACGAGTTCCATTACAAAGGAGGAACTACTACCCAACACTATACCACAACACAACTACCCCAAAAGAGACACTCCTTGTTACAACGGTGAAGGATATCAATATCCTTTAACCCAAACTATCTATCTTGTACATCGATGCACCATATCGAATGTACACCCTTGGCATCTTTCACTAATGCCTTCGACACGACCCTTCGGCACCTTGCACTAATGCCTTCGACACGACCCTTCGGCACCTTGCACTAATGCCTTCAACACAACACTTCTATGGAGGGAGAAAAGAACTATCAACAATATACACTTGAGTGGTTTTGATGATGACGAAGCTTAGCAACTCATGACCTTAAGGTTGCACGTCTTCAAGAGGTGGTGATCTCGCCTTTAAGAGGAACCTATAGAATCACACAAACATAAAACTACATAGAATGATCCTTTGGATCAGAGGTTAGAGATGTTACAATACTAAGAGAAAGTATGTGTAAAGTGGTAGTGAGCAAGAGAGAAATGGCTCACTATTTATAGACAAAATTTTCTCTTGTCCACGGATCCTCCACAGGGATCCGGCTAGTCTAATCACAGGGATCCGCTCTTGGTTAAGTTTAGTCACGATTTGGTTGCAAACCGAGTTATGGGTTATGAACCATGGGTTGTGGGTAATGGATTATGGATACCCGACAAGATGCAATGTACCTAGACATTGGGTTATGGATCTTGGGTCATGGGTCATGGACTTTGGGTCATGGATCATGGATAATACCCAACATGACTTCATGCATGATGTCATGCAATGGGTCATGGGTTATGGATAATGCTCCATGGGTATGGGTTATCGAATTTGGTTTTTACCCAACAATATTCATTGTACCTAGTCAATGGATCATGGGTCGTGGGTCATGGACTTTAGTTTTTACCCATTACATTACCTATTACAATATATACAAAGTATATATGTGCATTTCTATATTATGTAAACAATAGTTGTTATACATATGCATTTCTATAAGATGTAAACAATATTACTTGTTTAGTGTTTATATAAAATGTCTTTGGTTTTATATAACTTATTTACTAAACATGTTTTAATATGCTTTTAATATGTTTAGTATAAGTGTGTTAGTAAACTATTGGCTCAAACCTTTACGTATTTTATTTGTTTCGTTTAAAATGATTTCGTTTATTATCAACAAAACATTGAAGATCGTAAAATATAAATAAACGTTTTATGGTTTATTTGTATTAACAAGCT
Source organism: Chrysanthemum lavandulifolium (assembly GCA_022545495.1). NCBI lineage: Eukaryota > Viridiplantae > Streptophyta > Magnoliopsida > Asterales > Asteraceae > Chrysanthemum > Chrysanthemum lavandulifolium. The sequence continues at coordinate 57,894 of CM040240.1, read as the reverse complement.
TAACAAACAAGATACGAACCACTCAACAAAAGTAACAACAAGCTCTGATGCCAATTGTATGATCAAAAGTATGTAGATTTATGTGGTTCAGGAGGTCGAGGATGATCAAAGTAGAAATAATACATGGTTCTAGAGAGAGAAAGTAAAGAGAGGGTGGAAAGGAAAAATGTTTATTATTATATAAGAATACTCAATACAAAACCTAACACTTAGCCACACCTCTCATGGAGAGTCATGAGGGGTATTTATAGGCTCATAACTCTACAACTTTGCCTTGTATACATCATTAGTCCCTTCGGGAGCAACTACATTATGTATCTAGTCCATTTCACGTGTAAGACGCCAGCTTCACAAAATGGCGAGGCTAACACTTTGTAACTTGTTATATATAGAATTTTTGAATTTCAACCGATATTATGTAATAGATATAATATTTTCACATTTCTACTAATGAACATTATGTGCTCGTTGTTACTTGTTATTTCTTTTCAAAATGATGCAAGATAAAATTGTACTATATTTACATGGTTGTACATTACTACAGGGCTACAAAATATGTGTCGTGTTTTTAAGGCTCAAAGTCATTACTTTCCCAAAAAATGTTTCAAGCTATAGGGAATTATTTGTGTGTTTCACTGCGGGTTTATTCAGCTTTGAATCGTCAATAACATATTCGTATAAGTTTACTTTTTACATAGTTTATTTTGTTGTGCGCTATATAAGATCAAATAACATTCAGAAGTTTATAATGTATATTGTACAAGGTTGTTTAAGCATATTTAAGGTAAATATGCAGTTATGCAAATTTTAGTGAGTATATATGTAATTGCTTCTATAGTATTTGACTCGTTTTTATCGTATTTTAAAAACGTTTGTAATCGTAAACATTTTAGTAAATAAATATATCATTTTGTTTAGAGTAAATTACACCGTTCGTCCCTGTGGTTTGTCCAAAATAACACCGCAAGTCCCTTTGTTTTTATTTTTGCGTCATGAGTCCTTATAATGAAGTTTGGTAACACCATTAGTCCCTATCTCTAACGATCGTTAGCTTTCTCCGTTAACTCGTCCGTTTTCTTACGTTTTTATCCGTTTTTATACATTTTCGTCCGTTTTCATGTGTTTTTATCCGGTTTCGTCCGTTTTCTTTTTCTTTATCCGTTTTCGTCTGTTTTTATACTTTTTCGTCCTTTTTTACAGGTTTTCATATGTTTTTATATGTTTTTGTCCGTTTTTTACATTTTTATCCGTTTTCGTCTATTTTTATACGTTTTCGTCCATTTTTATAGGTTTTCATCTGTTTTTATAGGTAGAACAATCGTTTTCGTCCGTTCTTATACGTTTTCATCCATTTTCATACTGTTTTTATACGTTTTTGTCAGTTTTTATACGTTTTCGTCCGTTGTTATATGTTTTCTAACGTTTTCATACGTTTTTATCCATTTTTATACGTTTTCGTCTGTTTTCTTACGCTTTTATCCATTTTCGTCCGTGTTCATCAGTTTTTATACGTTTTCTTATGTTTTAATACATTTTCGTCCGTTTTTATACATTTTTATCTGTTTTCGTATGTTTTTATATGTTTTCTTCCGTTTTCATACATTTTTATCCTTTTTGTCCGTTTTTATCCTTTTTGTCCGTTTTTATACGTTTTCGTCCGTTTTCTTACGTTTTTATCCGTTTTCGTCTGTTTTATACGTTTTTGTCCATTTTTACAGGTATTCATTTGTTTTTATATGTTTTCGTCCGTTTTTTTGCGTTTTTATCCATTTCGTCTATTTTTATACGTTTTCGTCCGTTTTCATATGTTTTCATACGTTTTTGTCCATTTTCAAAAACAGCCGAAAACAGATAAAACGTAATAAAATAGATAAAAACGTATAAAAATGAAGAAACAACAGGTATTTAAATAAGGTTGTGGTTATCAGTTCTTCAAAAGCCATTTATACCACATTGTTGAAAAAAGACGAAACATATAAAAGCAAAACAGGCAAGCGATAAAATGGATGAAAGACAACGTAAAACGAGCAGCGATTGTTCTACCTCATGTGCGTGGCACATGGGGAGTTAACATATAAAACTATGAAAACCTATAGAAATGGACGGCGTGTAAAAAGCAGAGCAACGGATAAAACGAAAAACAGACAAAACATATAAATGCGGATGAAAACTTGTAAAATGACGGCGTTAATAAAACGGATAAAAACTTAAGCGGACGGCGATATAAGCGGTTTAAAAGGTGAAAGCGGACGGCGTATAAAAGATATGAAAATGGACGAAAAGGTATAAAAACGGACGAAAACGGATAAACGTAAGAAAACGGACGAGTTAACGGAGAAAGCTAACGATCATTAAAGATAGGGACTGATGGTGTTACCAAACTTTATTATAAGGACTTGTGACGCAAAAATGAAAACAAAGGGACTTGCGGTGTTATTTTGAGCAAACCACGGGGACTAACGGAGTAATTTACTCTTTTGTTTATGTAGAAGTTAAATTAAAACACTAGATTTTGTGTCATCATTAGTGCTCATGAAACTTTTTGTGCTGGCCGAAAAAAAGCCAAAACAACAGCACATGCTGGCTAATCCTATCAGGAATATAAAAGCTCTGCGCAACTTGCAACATGATAGTTATTTAATCTTCTTTGAATCTGTCCTGCTTCCAAATACAAAAAGAGTAGTTTGAACTTGCGTAGAAATAAAGTCGCTGACCATTCGTTAGTATAAAGCATAATAGCATCCACTTTTCAACTCGTTATAGCTAATTTGCACCAGATTATAGTTGGCACAAGAGAAAGAACGGAATACTTTAAAAGCTTTTAACTACAAGGCTTAATCACTGCCAGATCAACAAATTCACTACTTTCAACCCTTTGGCGCATATGTTACTATTGTACTAGCAAGGTTTAACTAAGGTTTACTAAACTACAAAATAGAAATAAGTTAATAGCATAAAAGGACGGATGTTAAACCAGAACACGTCCATTTACGATGCAGATCTACACATTTGGTGAAAGAGCCCCAGAAGCAAAAAGAAGATTCCTTCGCGAAAACTGTCAAAATCAACAAAAAATAAGTAGCGCCTTCAAACTTTCAAAGAAATTCATTTATTCCCCTTGTCTCATGACAAAAAATCCAACATCTATATGCCCAACTTTAAGAGCATGGTCCATCTAATTAGAGCTTATTTAAAAAAACAAACCAATAAACGCTGTTCTCAACTTAATGGACCACGCTCTTACAAATGTGCATATCAGAAGAGTCATTGTGAAAACTTTTCATGAGGTGGGATATTGGTGTGTAACTCTATTAAAGTGATTAAGAATGGCATGCTTACTCTTAAGGAATAAACTGGAGTGGATTTGGTGGGCAGAGTCTTCAGTGATCTGAGCCTATTTGTATTTCCAGTTTTACTACGGAAACAAAAGAGAACGAATACATTAGTCATTAGGTGTCTTCAGTACGTGATATATCAAAAAATTAACCAAGTAAAAGAAAATTATTAGTACATGTCATATTATTAGTAGTACGTCATAAAGATTAAAGAGTACATGTCATAACGAGTTAGTTGAGTTGTACCGTTGTATCAACCCTCAGACACTTCTTTTATTGATTTTTAGATATATAATGTGTTAAACAAGATTATAAATATGGTATAAGTACCATCACAATCTAGCTTATTATCCATAGAGCGTTTTTAGCTTAACTTGTTTGACATCAGAGCCAAAACATAATAAACTAAATCAACCGATTTTTAAGGTAAATGGTTCAAGATTGCCACCTTTAGAGAGCTTCTTGTGATATAGCTTACCTTTCTTCAGATTTTGGCTGTTTCGCACTTGAGTTTACATCCCATAGTTTGACGGTTGAATCAGCAGAACCCGATGCAAGAAGCGATCCCTCACAACTGAAACATTAGGCAAGAGTTAGATGTCTGTGTTAATAAATCGACAGAAAGATATCTCTAATTTTCACACGAAAAGAAAGTTCACCTGAAAGCAAGTGACCAGACACAGGATGTATGGCCCACAAGAGGAGTGATGCAGCGACCATTAGAAACATCCCACATCATTATAGTTCCATCCTCATCACCAGATGCCAGATATCGACCATCAGGTGACATTGCTAAAGATAAGATGGAACTTCTATGACCAATAAAAATCCGCATGCATTCCCCATTTTGCACATCCCACATACGAATAGTCTTGTCACTGGATCCAGTAGCAAGGTAATTGCAGTTCGGATGCCATTGTACACACTGCTCAAAAGTATCCATTTCTAAGCAGACTCGTAATTAAAAGAACGATATAATTATATAATCAAGCATATAGAGAGATATTACTCACATCAACATCAGATAGATGTCCTGCCAGTATTCGTAACGGCTGTACTCTGTCCACTGCCCAGACCCTTGCTGTTCTGTCATGAGATGCACTTGCAAAATAATGACCATATGGACTAAACTGCAAACACGTTTAAACAGGGAGAAGAATAAAGTAAATAATTAGCAGAAAAAAATGAGAAGCAACCATCACGAAAAAAATCGCATTTTGTTTTATATTTGAAACACAAGCAGCAGACAAAACTGTTGCAGAAGTAGACAGTAATAAAAGTGGATTTTATGTTTGGCCTTGTAATTTATAAAACCCGTGTAATAGCATTCTGTATGTTATCCATCACTATATTTGTGCCATTATTTCAAAAATCATTCATCAATTAAAAAGCATACACTATATTAGTCATTTATAATCTGAATAGTTTGATACCAAACGTATAACCAAAAAATACTTTATATTTTGTTGTCTTAGAAAACCCGTATAATAATATATGCTAGTCAATGGTTTCTACCTGTACATCCCAAACAGGGTAATTGTGGCCCTTATAGCAGACTAAGTTTGTATTGAACGTTGTGCTCCATAATCGTACTGCAGTAGATTGATTATAAACGAATCAGTGGGTACTTCTATCTACTGAAGCAAATATAACATGCACCAGCGTTCAAATAACATACTTGTTGAATCTGATGAAGATGATAGAAGAAAATCTCCCCAAGGACTAAATGAGGCTGAATAAACAGGTCCAGAATGTCCACGGTACAAAGTGTAAGATCTTTTCCACCGTTTGGTCCATGTGTGTTTTCATTTGCAGCGAATCAAGTTCAGCCGCTGACCTAAAAAAACACTTATTACTCCTAATTTTTCAAAATAAAGAAAGGTAAACAAGTTGGATGACTTACAACTGCTCATACTCCCAATTTTTGCCATATTCCACACCTGGCACACGAGAGTTAAGTTTATAAATCAAAGAACGAATAGATAGATAAATAAATAAACTGGTCAGATTTAACATGAGAAAAAATAAATAAACTAAACACAAAAAACTTCATTAAGAAAGACCTTGAGAGATGAATCTGAAAATCCTCCAGCAACCAATGATCCGTCATGGGATATTGTTGAACAATTTAATCTGATGAAAAAAGTTGACACGTATTTAAAACTTAATAAATAACGCACACCCAATTACTTAATGCAAAGTGGAGCTTTGCAACAGAACATACCATTATGTGTGTTAATAAATGTGTAGAAACAAGCTGAAGGAAGTGTTGTATTGCTCAATTGCACACGAGTGCGAAGGTCTTCTAAAATAGAATTTTCGACATCTGCTGGTCTGTAATATATAAAATACATAAAAACATAAAAGAGATAATTTACTTGGTAGAGATGCCGTATATAAGAAGCAAGGAATAAAACAGCTCATGAACATTAAGCTTGATATTTTCCATAGTATGCAACATACATTGTTGGTAAAGCAAGCTCGGGCTTGACACGTGGTGCAGCAGCTGCCTTGTCACCATCTCCTCTAGCAGTTTTCCCTGCAGGACCAGCAACCTTGTCCTTCTTTAACTTCTTATTGGGAGGGCCACCTTGTTTTCCACCCTCTGTTGATTTTTTCTGAAAATAAACACACCCAAAAGAGCCATGGATATATGAATTGCTCATTTGTAATCAACCAATGAAAAAAATACGAAACTGCAAGCACATTGCTTGTAGGCTCCTGCCCATAGATTTTTCAAGAGACATCATTTATAGTAGTATACACTTTTAGAGGCACCCACATATTTTGTTTTTTATTAAACGTGATAAATAGGCATTACAATAAATCAAGATGAAGGGTTTCTTTATAAAAAAGTAACCTTTACTGAAGGAAAATCATACATACCTTATTCTCATCCATCTCTCCTTCCTTGCCGTCTCCTTCTGTCTTCTCTGAATCTGAGAGCATCCCCCCTGTCTTATCAAGACGATCTTCTATAGAATCTTCAAGCAACTGCAGAACTTCTCATAGTCAACACAATATTCTTCAAAATACTATGAATTTCAAAGAGTAATAATTTACCCTATTAAATTACATGGTCGAAAATAAAATTATTGAACAGTTTCGACAAGAGCCTAACTTAGAGAGCAAGGCTTTCGGCAATTATTGTCTGTAAGACTGTAACAGCCATGTTTAGTTCAAGGATCAACTTTCTTAGTTGAAATTTGGAACAGGTTTACGGTCACGCTCTCAACCTCCCAATTCTATTCGTTCAAATTTGAATTCTACATCATTAAGCTTCTTATTATAAATGAAGAAAGAATGGTGTCTTTCGGTATACCATGTTTTACTTTAAGTCTATTAATGATAGTTTAGAACTAACTTCTTTCTTTCTTCTATAAGAAAACGGGACAAACATACCACCATGAACACAGGATGACGAATGGAGGACTGAAAATGCAATGGAAAGAATTAACAACAGAAATGTAAATCAGAGTGCCAGATTGACTAACCCCCCAGTGCATTTCTTTCTGATTTATGAGGTTAGCAGCATCTTGACCACTCCCAACAAGCGAAAATGCTTCAGCATCATCCGCAATTGAGCTAGGCTGTCCAGGAGAGACTAAAAAAGAAAGACAAAAACAATAATGAGTCTAAAGAAGAATGGGATTACATTTTTTTTTTTTTTTTTGCATCAGACACCCAATATACTACACTCCAGAATAGATGAAATTCGGTTGTAATAGACAAACTTACCTTGGAAATCAATATATTCATTAATAATGCCAAGCATCATAATCGATTGTGTCTTGTGTAGATATTCCAGCAGAAGCTCAGAAGAATACTGCAGAGAAGCAACAATATTTAATTAAAAAATGCAATATATTAACTTAAGGTGCATGGACCCATAGCCAAAAGGAGACAGACTAACTTGCAATCCAAACAATAGACTGAAGATGTAAGCTGGTATTCTTGCAAACATAATGTGTTTATACATGTGTGATGCTTTAAGGTTGTTCGAGTTTCGAATCAGATAAGTGAAAAGAAAAGATTTTGTAAACTGATGGTTTCAAAAGAAAATATGTTTCAAAAGAAAATCTTCAGTATTATTATACACAGGATACTATATATGTGTAAGCATATATTGCAGTACATTGCTAAAAACTACTATGGCATATCATTTCCTAGCAAAAAAAGTATAGAGAAACTTGGACTTCGTTAGGTTTGTACTGAAACAGAGACTACGCAGGCTCTATGACTTCCATTACAGGCTCCCATACGGCCACACCCATATACCATCACTGTTAGTGGTATGCCATATGTCACATCCTAATTTTATCATGTGTAAATAGAGCTAATAATAGTATGGAGATGTATAATCATCGTAGAGTACTAAGAGGGACCCACTTGGGAGGACTATTAAATAAAAAAAATTGTTCTAGTGTAATTGATGAAGATGAGAAGTTTGATACGAACCAGATACAACCTTGAGATACAAGAGATAAATAAATAATAACAAAGACAAGAAATAAAGATACTAAGACAGATGACCAACTTTCGATAGGTCAATCTGGCTCTCCCAATGGCCTCAAATCACTAATTCATATTCATTCAACATAATGAAAATTACAGCCCTAATGATCTATATCTATAATAAAAGGTATCCTAAAATAACTATGATATCTAAAATGTATCTTGAAATAAAACATATCTAATACATAAATAAAATATCTTTATTAATAAGCTTATATTTCCAGATCGTATCAAAGTTCTCTTGGCCAATACCATCTAGAAGCCGGATCAATACACCTAGCTCTTTTGTTCTGTGGAGTGTATAATAAGCACAAACATATAGTGTATCTTATGTGTTATCGTACAATTCGTTAAGACCTACAAACTGCTTAGTATGTGCATACTTAGAACCATGCAAGGAACATTGCAAGTTGTCCTTTTCTACAAACAGAAGAGGATAGTACTGTATTAGACACAAAAGTGGTTACCAAACACAGGCGGTGGCAGTTCAAAAGGACCAAAAAGACCAGGGAGGGCGAAGGGCAAAGTTAATAATCAACCACTTATCTTGCAACCTAATGATATTAACTACTATTATGTAATTTTCCTCTACAACATGAAGGCCAAAATTTTGTTCTTTAAATTATATTATACTGTAGATAATCATAAATGAATCAATCCAGTGGCATGTTGATACAAGAAAACAGAAAATACGTTAATCATGTTACAAATATAGGAAGCAAATAATAACCTGACATATCTTTATCTTCACTTTGCTCTGCCTTAATGTATGAGCAAACTCCATCTCCTGCACACTCATGGAAAAAGACTTTATTAAAACAAAATTGCAGATACTTAACAGAGATTAGAGGTTCAGGGTATCAATAACTAACCTCCAGATGAGATGGAGAAAGAACACCTTCCAGTTTTGTGAGGTCACGTGAATGCATCATCTCATGATCTCCTCGGAAGGTATTAAAAAAGGTTCGAGCTGAAATTCCAAGCATCATTTAAAAGTTAAATGAGAATCTCCATTAAAATAATGATTGCATATATTTTGTAGGTTCAAGATATAATATGCCTACCTTCTTGAAGATGGCCTTTCGCTATGAGATCCATGAAACAGTGGATAAATACTGGATAGAGAACACGAAGAAGTTCATGCTGCATTATCAAAACATCAAAACAGATATTCAATTAATATCGAAAACTTGGGTGCTGACTCAAAAGAAAACAAAGAAAGACATGTATCAACAATAATGTTGAAAATGAATTTAACAAAAAGAAATGCAAAACATTAAAACAACGAAAATTGTCACTCGGATTTACAATTAAGAAATAAAAAAGGTTCGGAATCCGCAAACAGTTGCCCAAAACGGATTATTCAAGAATTAATTTTATAACTTGATCGGGTTAGCACCTATAGTTCTCCAATTATTAGCAAATGAAAATAACAGCATATCCAGATATGAATTATGTCGTAGTCGTAGACGTATCATATATGGTCACTCACAGTGTGATTTAACTAACTACAGTTTGCATACATTAAAATGAACTGCCTAATGGATAATAATCAACCGGAGCTACTTCAACTGAAATCATATTTCAAACCAAATAAGATATGAATATCAGTATATCCGAACCTTGTACAGCTCCAATGAGCTATCAGTCCACGACCTCAACTTGCTGTATCCATCATGGTACAATGCAGGGACACTTTCGGACCTGAAAAGCATGATTCTTGATCAATAAGTAAATGCAAAATCTACATGGAACAGGAATTAAAGTTACCACTAAAAATTGCACACACATAAACCATAGATACAAAATAGCAAAAATTCCATACCGATTTAAAAGCTCAAAACTAATATGTATGCAGTCGTACCCCTACCAAAAGGTAGAGAGACTGCACCCTGAAAGACCTTCGGCTTATAAATTGTTATGCAAAAGATTTATATAAAAGGCGTGGTTTAATCTGGAATGGATTGAGTAATAGTATTCCGTATTTTTAGTGAATCCGAAATAAATCAAACTTTTGGGTTTTGCTTATGCATATGCTGTAAAAAGGATTATACTCCGTATTATATAAGGAAATATATACTCATAGCTAGTAGCGAAGAACAATGTGAAAATAGGGGATAATATATTACTGCGAAAAACTATTAATTTGTTTAGCAAGATCCGGGTCTAACTGAGAAGCATCAGCGGCGTTTTTGTTGTTCTGCTGCTCTTGTTGAAAAATCTGTTCAGTTTGCGTAAATCCCCTTCTCCTCAGATACTTGAGTATCATTTTATCATAGTCTTCTTTGTCCATCTTTGCCTTCCTTACTGATATATATAACAAATACACATCATTATTATATCAAATCAAATATTAAGCAAATTCGACATTATGACATTATGTGCAACAACTATATTAAAAACACATGATTCATCAGAAATTTTGTCTGAAAATGTAAGTCATTAACACGTATTTCAAAACACAACCTTAATTCTCGGAATCCTATTTTATATTTTATAAAGTAAGCCATAACTTAGCCACGCCAACCTCCCAAAAAAAAAGCGGTTTACCAGGTTAAAGTCTATGGGGCGGTGGGCTTAAACCCCGTAGACTAGTCGGCTAAAAGGTCGGAAACCATGGTCACCCAAAAAACATTTAAAAACACAAGCAAATTCGACATAATGTGCAACAACTATATTAAAAACACATCATTCATCAGAAAACTTTGTGACTAACTTAGTTAAATACGTATTTCAAAACACAAACTTAATCCTATTCCGTAACTTATACTACATTAGTGTTTGGATCATATAAGGTGGTGTTTGTTTCGGCTTATGGCTTATTTGATTTTGGGCTTATGTTTCATAAGCTCACTTTTTGTGGCTTATTTTGAATCTTTTCGGCTTATATTATAATAAGCTTATATAAGCCAAAAATTTTAAAATAAGGCACAAAAAGTGAGCTTATGAAACATAAGCCCAAATATAAGCCGAAACAAACACCCTAAATACGTATCATTTCGTTACATAAAGAATGCAAAGTCATGACCTTTGAACAAAAAATAAACATCGAGACAGTGCCCCTAAATACTAAACAAATAGAAACTGACAAAACAACCTATGTTTCACTTTATTATTTCTAACAACAATACCCAATCCCGTCTAAGCAAAGTATATAAGGGATAGTAAATTAGGGCTGGAAACATAAAAGGAAACACAATGGGTGATAATAAAATTGTAAATTTGTGCAAGATATATATGTGAAATTGATTTGTAAGAATAATAACTAATCAACTTTAACATAATTAAATTTACCTGAGTGTTGAATGAATGCTGAAATCGGTTGGTGTTTTTTAATTTTTGTTTTGGGGGGTTTTAGCGGAAGGTGGAGAAGGTGTTTGGATCGGGAGGTGTTTGAAATCGGTCGAGTCAGTAAGCTTGTGGGTTTTTAAGCTCGCAGAATTTGTTATTGACTTTTTCTAATAGCTCAGGGGGGGTGTTTGGTGTATACAGGGGAATGGTTATGGCCTTATGGGTATTTTATTTTGATTGAGAATTTTGGCAGTTTGTTTTATAGATGGATACATGGATTTGGATTTAGATCTAATGTAGGAGAGAGAAACTATTATATAAAATACATAAATTATTATTTAAAAAATTTGCATTTTTAGCGTAAGATGTAGCCGTTAGGCTATTATTAAATAGTCGTTGAGTTCTTATGGAGGGCCGTTGGGGTTCTTGTTTAAGAAATAATAACAGACAATGAGAACATTCTACTATAGATTAAACCACGAGGCGTGGTTCTCTTAAGGGGTAGGTCTTGTAAGTGCCGTAAAATAAACTTGTAATCATCTAACTTTAATATGAATCAATGATGATTTAGCATCATATATTTTTTTCTTTTACAAATCATTACGTAACTCGTTATCCTGAGCCATGCTCGAGAACCGTCACGTTCCCCCAACACAACCCTTCGCGAAAACTACATTTTTCATTCCCGATTAAACTTATGAAATTTATTTATTTTAGTCTCACTACTAATTCATTTGCAAATATTTATTTTTTATTTTGGGCCGGTAGACTAACCAAAAACAACTCATATATTTTTTTGGGCCTTGCCCATTTCCACTTAGCCCAAACGAGACCTTAATTATTTTTGGTAGTCCATGTCCATTTCCAAACCAATGCCCAAGATGTTTTTTTCTTTCTTCTGCTGCGAACGGACAGAAACCAAAACGTGACCCTTTGTAATATAATTTTTAGACAAATTGTGAGATACAAAAGCCATACTAGACACAAACTATATAATATGCATACATGTACCCACTCCCACCACCAATACATAAAAATCATTTCATTCTTACACCTTGTACAAAAGGCTAAATCAACCTTCTTTCATTTCCTTTGTATCCTACTGAAAGACAGCATAGTAAAGCCATTTCACTTGTTTGGTCTTGATCATAGACCAACTTGTATGCATGCTTTGTAAAAGCAATGAGTGATAAACCATGCTTCATTCCTAAAAACTTGCTTACACTTGACATATTGAACAAGACTACACTCTGACACCTCAAATTGCACATGTGAACTTTAAACCAAAAATATCTCGACCTCCATGCATATATACGAGCCCGTCAAGCCTCATGCACTTCCACATTCACTTCAACACACACTTGTGTAACCACCGGTAAATTTCACCTTGTATTAAACTAATATAATACTCTAATAAAAGAATACTTATCAATTTCCTATGTCTAATTTTTTTAGATTAAACGTTATCAGTTTACCTGATTTCAACGACCAATCAATGTGACGTAAAAATTTCATAAGGTAAAAATAACTATTTTACCCTCTGACTTTTGACTAGTTGATTTCTACTGTAACGTAGATGCAAATACTGTAACCAGTAGTTAACTTGTAATCTTCTAAGTTAATTAATTCACTCTGATTTGGATTATTACTCTCTGAACATTTTCGTTCACTTTTGCTCATTTAACGAGAAGTTATCTCGTAAAACGTGTAAACTACACATATAACGTGTAACTGACACCACATTAGTTATGGTTTAATCCCGATAATTATTATTCGGAATCAATAGTTTCGTTTTTATATAACTATTATAAAAACGCTTCCAGAAATATATTTTTCATGATTACCAAACCGAGAAACCGTGTTTACATTCTAACTCAATGGGGCACGAAATACACGGGATAATAATAAAAATAAAAAATCTCAAACCTTATCCTACTTACCAACCGCCTTATCATTTTTCCTGAGAAATAAAAACAGATCCGTCTTTCTCTCTCTCTCTACAAAACGTTCCATCCCTCTCCCCCTCAATTATTAATCGATCAACAAACCAAAAAGGGAGATCGGTTGTAATCTGCTCCATCACTATCTGATAACCGTAACTGTCACCACCATCTTCATCTCTTTTTCTCCCTCGTATCGTGGGTATGTCAAACACGACCTATTTGAATTTGCTTATTTTGTTAAATTCGAACACAAAACATCTTGTATAGTTTTCGTGGATTAAAATTTTGATAAAAATGTTTTAAAGATTTGTGTGGTATAAAAACTTAGATTAAAAAGGGTTGTTTAGTTTGTACAGTTTTTTTTTATGTGTGCTTGGCTTGGGTCTCGATGCAAAAATTACCCAGCAAAGTGGTAATTGTTGATTTCTTTTATGTTCGGTTCAACACCAAACCAAGAAGGGTGGTGTTTATTGTTGTCGAATCAAAGAAGAAACACCACAAGGGTTTTGTTGTTTTCGGCTCAGCAGAGACGACACATGAGGGGTGTGTTTGTCTCAGTTCAACAACAGCCCAGCAAGGACGTTTAGTTTATGATGTCCAAACCGGGGTGTTTGGTTTTACTTGTTTGGCTCGGTACACGACAACCCAAAGGGGTGTCGTTGATGTTTGTTGTTCTTGTCTTCAGGTAAATAAAAAGAAAGAGAAAAACTACCCAAGAGATGATTGTTGTTGTAGGTTTAATAGGGAAACCCACGAAACCCAAGGGGTTGTTTGCTTCGGCCCCGGTTCGCGACAAAGACACCGTGAGGGTGTTGTTTATTGTTGTCGCGACCACCTTGTTGGGTGTTTGGCTTGCCGTTAACCCATGGCGACCACACTTTGGGTCCGGCTTGGTGGTGATGTGCAAAACCAGCGCCTCGGCCCGTTAGGTGCGTTGATTTGTTTATTTCGCCAACACGATGTACCCCAAAGAGGTGTTTGTTTGTGTGTGTGTGACCCGGGTACTTTTGTTTGCTCGTTGTCACAACTACCCCGAAGGGTGTGCTTGTTTGCTCTTCTTCTTGTTTGAACCAGGAGAAGCACCAAAGGTGCGCTTGGTTTGTTTATTACCTGTTGTTGCAGCCCACCCCAAAGGGGCGTTTGTTTTGTGCTTGGCAAACCCATTCAGTGGTTAATTTCCTTTTTCTCAGTTTGTCACAAGTACTCACGAGAGGGTGCTTTCTTTATTTTGGTTTTCGGTACTAACAGACCACACCCAAGAGGGCGTTGGCTTTGCTCGGTTCACAAGAGATACACCCGAGGGGCATTAGTATTTGGTTTATATATAGTTATACTTTCGGCTTATATTTCCAGCATAAGGGTTTAGAACTTGATTAGCTTATTTAAACGAAATCTTAATAAGCTCTTTTATCTTGTTTATAGTTTTTGGGTCTCGGTTCAGCAGCAACGACCCACAAGGGGATGGTTGCTGCTCTTGAATTCAACAACAGACCACAAGGGTGGCTTATTTTGTCGTTCGGCTTAGTGAGAACACCAACAAAGAGCTTTTTGTACTTTGGTTATTGGTTAACAACAAAAAATCAATACAAGTGTGTATGTCATGTGCTGGTGTTATAGTAAAGATTGCATTTGGGTTATGATGGGTTAGATAATCAGGCTTTCAAGCCCAACAATGAAATAAAAGTGTTTATTTAGCTCGTAGGCCGAAGCCCATAAGTATCAAAGATGGTGCATTAGATTTATTGGACTAAAAATTTAATATGAATTATACATATTTGGACTAAACACTTAACGGATAATGGACTAAAATCATATTAGACATATCGTACCTAACGGGCGTGGACATATTGGATATATTGGATACAAAATGGACATGTTATTTTGGGACAATTCATGTACTTTACAGACTCTTATAACAGACTTATATTTGACATTGGACAACATATACTTAACGGAATTTATTTTATGGATTGCGACTTGACTACTTATTGGACAACCCTTTTAGACTCGGGACTATATATATATATATATATATATATATATATATATATATATATATATATATATATATATATATATATATATATATATATATATATATATATATATATATATATATATATATATATATATATATATATATATATATATATATATATTCTTGACATCTTTTGGACATAATTAGACTAAGAACATTAGACACATTAGGATTGAATTAGATTTAAGTTGGACTATTATCGGGCTAAAGCCTTGTTGGGAATTGCATATTACAAAACGAGCAAAAATGATGAAAGAAGAAACAATGAGGGCCTTATAGATAATTTAATAATAACTTTTGTAGTAAGCTATGTTTAGGGTTTTTGTAACCTCCCTCTCCTATATAAAGAGGGTAGACATCTAGGGTTAAGGCATCCCTTTCATTGATCCTTTCATTTCATTTCATAGCAAACATCTCTAATGAGAGTTTAGACACACGATTATAGCGTGTGTACATTAGTTGTAGTAGTTTCTTTGTTTTAATTAATAAAGAAAACCTTATTAGTAATGTTGATTGTGTTATTCTATTCCGCTGTGCATTCAATCAATCGATGTTACTCATACCTTAGTTGAGTCCAAATCATTTCCAACGAGGCGATGAAAACCCACTTCCTTTTCAAATTTGCTCCGGCAAAGTGCAGACAAAGGGTAGTCTTGATCCGAAAACATATAAACATAAACCCCGGACAGTGCGCACCACATGAACACTAGACAATGGATAAAATGTTCAACCATAAACCCTCCACGTCATGACCTTCCCAAATCCTAAACCACCGCACCATCCCGATATTTGGAATCAAACAAAACTTGAAGATCACCCAAAGAACATTAGACCAACACACATTGCGGGATGAGATTCATAATGTTTAGATACCATCCCATAAAGTGCAATAAGATCTTATGCATCCGAGAAAATTCGGGATCTCGGTAAGAAAAGTAAAATGTCAGCAGACCCGTCTTTGCGATACGAGTTCTGAACGCCCAAACCACCAAGCCCAGTAGGTGTGAGTTCCCATCTCACAAACATAGACGGACTCATCGGCTCCTCATCAAAATCATCCTCCACAAAATCCATTATAAATGAACTCTCAGGAGCCTGAAGATCAAGAGGAACACCCTTCTTTCTTGCTATACTCTTCTGTCTTCGTCCAGAAGTGGAAGAAGGAGAAGAAGTAGCAGACACATCAACAGTTGAGACCTCAGGGGGAACAACCTCTACCTTGTCAGGTGGGACCACTGGTGGATTTTGGGTAGAAGCAGGAGTGGACTCATCAGTAGAGAGAACCTTTCCTCCATCAGCAGAAGTAGGTGGCACACCATCAGGAGAAACTGATGTTGCCCCTTCAGCAGAAAAATAGACAAGAACCTCAGCATAAGACTTTGGAGTATCCTCTGTGGGAAGATGCTGAACTATATCCACTAGAGTCTCTTCAGTATAAACTGGAGCATTATCAGGAGCATCAACTGTCTTTAATCTCTTAGGTTCAGATCCTTCCAAAAGAGATGAAGAACGTTTCAATCTGGAAAAAGGATGGATACCATCTTTCTCCAACCTTGTGAGAATTTTATTATATTTTATGACCAACTTATCATCTGGTAGAGATTTCACAAAAGCCATAGTCCAGCCTGTGTTGTAAACAGCAGAACTTGTATTCTTCACAAATTCCCTCATATGTCTCCTCTGTTCAGCTTGAGAAAGAGGTATATCCCATTTAGCTTTAGCCTTGCGTTCTGCATCTGCTTTCTTTCTCTGTCTGACCAAGGCAAGTATATCATCAACATAATTCTCATAATCAAATGCACTACCCAATATAGATTGATCAAGAGATGGATTGGTAGTGACATCATCCTCCAATTGTTTCCAAGTTGTATCTGAGAATTGTAGAGAAAGAGCATCAAGTTCTTTCTTTCTCTGTGGAGTGATATCAGGAGCTTTATGAGACTGACTCAGAAACTCTGCATCATAAGTAGCATGTGTCTTCTTAGCTACTTCACTATCACCTTGTACAAGCTCATGTAGTCTAAGAAGTCTAGCTTGTTATGCCTTAAATGCATCAGAGTCCATATCCTCATCCAAAATTTTACCCTTTCCCTTATCAACCTGAGAAGCAAGCATGGGCTCAACCTCAGCAGAAGAATCCTTAGGATCAGAGGGAATGTGAGGTTCAGAAGTATCATAAAGAGGTTGAAGCACATAAATCACATCAGCATATACAGACTCAGTAGTATCAACCTTATCAGTAGTAACACGATTCTCAGCAGCATCAGAAGGCTCCTTATCCTCAGCAACCTTGTCAGTAGAAACAGGTTCAGGAGGAATATGCACATGATCAGCAACACTAGAGGTATCAGGAGAATCCACCATACTAGTCTTGAGGACATTTAGATTTATATAACTCCTCTTTCTAGTCCTCCTTCTATGAAACACTTGAACCTCTGGATCTTTTTGAGCTTGTGTCTCTCCCAATGAAACCGAAGCCAAAACATATAAAGCCTCCAGATCAATATTTGTCCTCTCGGATCATCCTCCTCCTCCTCGAATCGATACTACTACTCTGCTCCTCCTTTTGTTGAGCCTAACCTCCAAATCGGTCACCCTTTTAACAGCTTTAACGAGCACCACCGAGAGTGCCTTTGTTTCCTTAAGCTCATTTCTAGTTTCTGTGAGCTGAGCCTCCAAATCATCAACCTTCTTAGAATACCTGTCAAGTAAGCTAGACATATTCATTAGTATATCAGGATCCTCAGCTCCACCAGCAGGATTTCCTGAGGTATTTGGAGCTTCATTGGACCTGGGAGGAGACACATAAAAGTCATCACCAAAATGGGTGTTATCCTCAAAATCATGCCTAGGTGGACTAAAAGGTTGGACAAAAGGTTGGTCAAGATTGACCTCAGTCTCAACAGGAGATCGTTCCTGTGATGCAGAGGCAACAACTGGCTCCTCATGAGCAATAACCCGTGGTGATGGTGGGGCAACAGGTGGAGGAGATGGGGGTTGCTGGTCATCAGTGGCAACTGGTGCAGAGGCACCAACAGCAACATTGCCACCAGGCATCATAAAAGGTAACAGGGGTTTGTGTTCTCTAGCAAAATTTGTTTTCATTGTTGCAAACAATTTAACAATTAATTTACTTATTGCTTTTGGAGTTTTATCAGAGGTTTCAAAGTTTAATATCATCTGAAGAAATTTAGGATACATTAAGAATTTATGTTTGGTATCCTTGATATTTCTGAGCATTTCCTCAAAGATATATTTTGAAAAGTTATAATTTCTCCCTTAAGACAAACAAATAATAGCGGTAGCAATAGAACCGAGAACCGATCCCAACCCCATATTTAGGACTAAGACCTTTGAAGGAGAGTGTGGACCAAAACCTCCATTTAGGGCAAAATTTATTTTATACCAAATGAATTTCCCATCGATGGGATACCCAATGTTTGCTAAACCGATGATAATTTCATCCTATTATTTTCAAGCTGTCACACCCTCGGGGCGAAACACGAGTGTAACGGAGGAACATAAGCACAAGATAATAGAACATACCAACATTAATATTAAAAAGAAATATTACACCATTACCATACCAGTTTAGCCGTCATCGGCAAATATATTACAAAGTTTAGATTCCAAAATATTGAGTTTTATTACATACGACTTGTAGCGACAAGTGAAAACTTCTTTATGCAAGACTTGATAGAAAAGCTTAATAACGATCACCTGAAATGCATGAGAGAAAAACGGGTCAACTATGAAAATAGTTGGTGAGTAAACACGTTTAGTGAAATAAGAAAACTCGTAAGAAATATGCAAAGCTTTCGGTCAACGAAAAATAGTTCTCAAAGCAAAGGCATTGTGTATCCACTCAGTTCCAAATTCCGCCCATACAAAACTTGCAACCTGTGTGTACACAACCCATTGCACAAAAATTATAGCGCGTCAAGTAGTCAAGTGTAAGTGGTCATAATAGTTCACAATATTGTACCAAGTATATAATAATTCAGGAATGCTACCGATGAAACCGAATTAATTTGGGTGCCACTACCCAAAGTTATCTTGGGTGCCTCTTCCCAAAGACCCACTTGGTGCCTCTTCCCAAAGATACCTTTGGGTGCCTCTTCCCAAAGATCTACTGGGTGCCTCTTCCCAAGATACACTGGGTGCCTCTTCCCAAAGATACACTGGGTGCCTCTATATAGTGATGCTCCGAACATGGGAGACTTTATAGTGATGCTCCGAACATTGGAGACTTTAGGACAAGGTCATAACACGTACGGTTCAATAAGTTCAAGTAAGTAATAGGTTCGTAATTAAGTTCAAGGATTTGATTCGAGTTCACAAGTTCTAGTCAAACTAGTTAATAAAAGTAGTAAACATTTTAGCTCAAGAAAGGTTCATGCATTTCGCCCCAAAATATAGTAAAAACGGTAAAAAGGGGGTTTGTGATTACTCACTTGGTGAATAGATCACGATGACAAAAGTGGTTACACGAAATGTAGCGTGAATCTCAAACCGACCTATTATGAATGATATGATATGTCATGAGTTGCAATGTAATGTTATGCATGCACCATTATGTTATTTATACCATTTGCGAATTTTGAAAATATTACTTTTAGTCGAAAAATACTCTTTTGACGTCTAGATCCTTCAAAATGACTTTACAAGTATTTACGTCAAAATGTCATCCTACAATGGTTTTATAATGATTTTGGTGAAATTACCACTTTTCGTCGCAAAACAATGTCGTAAGTAAAATCATGAAATTAACAAAATGGCTCGGAAAAGTAGTCGTAAAATAGTGTCGTCGATCGTTAGAGAACGAACTCGACGGTTTTGGAAAGTTTGTATCGATATCTAGAAGTTTCGATTCAGAGTTTTCGTCCAAAAGGTCTCGATCATAAAGATATTAAGGGCTAAAGATAGTGATTTTTGCTAATTGTTGTGCGAAATTGAGTTTCGCCAAGTTTGAACATCCGAAAATAATTTACTATAACTCCGCTTTACCAACGACTTTTTGTTTTGAAAAATATGGCGGTGAACTTGATTTTACTAGAAGACATTTCGTTATAAAAGTTTCACATCATGGTTAAAAGCGCATAAACATAGCCCTTACAACTAATAGAATACTTGTAACGTAAAATAATATAATTTTTCGAAAATAATAATTACGGCAACTTTATAAAACGTGCATATATTTGTCGTTTTAAATCCGTTTTCACGTAAAATATGTCCTTAGCTTCGATCGAAGTAAACTAATATATTTTTGAGAAGTCGAAATAATTTGTGAAGCTTAAGGCTCGTTTTGACCCGAAATATGTAAAAGCGCTTGCTTGAAATTTTACGAAAATGTGCGTTTAGTCGTCAAACTTCAAAAATTCACCACGGCTTCGTTATAACTCCGTTTTATCCGTTCAAAAGGCCACGGATTCGTTTTAAAGCATATTTTCTAAAATCAAGGCCAAAATTTCGTACTACCTGTCGGATTTTCCGAAAACTGAAACAAGGACAGAACCTTAAAATATAGTTATCGAAAATAGTTTTCTCGGACAAAACCTATTCTAATCCCTTCAAATCAACTCCAAACTAATCTAATCCTACCATACACCTTCTTAGGGTGTCATGGGTTCCTAATCACCATCAAAACCAAAGAATAACTTGGGAATAATTATAGGATGACCATAAATATATATATAACTTCTTAAAATCATTAAAATGGTATAAATCACATATCATGCATACTTGCTCCAAAAATGAAAAGATACATAAGAAATGTTAAGAAAACATGAAAAATGATAAAAACATGCTTACAAGTGATATGATGAGGTGATTAGAACCAAGGATTAAACCTATACACCCTAGGTTTTTATTTCAAAACCTATACAAGAGTGTTATCTAGATTGTTATTAACTTGATCTTGAAAAAATATGATGATCCCTTGTAGCACTTGAAGTGGCCGGTTAGGAAGGAGAGGAACAAAGAGAGGAAAATTTTTGGCTAACACTTGAGAATGATTTTGAGGTGAATGAATAAATAAGCAAGTAAGACTTTTATGTTGAGTATAAGTTTTAACAATCAAAGAGACATATCACATTTATTGCCAACCTTCTCCCCTTGTCGTCCAAGGGGAAGGAATATCAAGATATTGTATTTTTTTTTTTTTTTTAAATCATGTGTATACTTATAAATAAAGATGTAAGTAAAATGTTGTGTAGGAAAATGTATAAGTGAAGGTAAATGGTGGATTTTTGGTACAAGTAAGTTTTTAATAGGTCAAAATAGAATGTAATGAGATAATATAAATTTTAAAAATACATTCCTTGTGAAATTTGAGTGATAAAATAATTATCGAGAAATTTTTAAGAAAAAACGTCGTAATAATTTAACTTTAACGATTTATGTACCAAATGAATTTAAAACACTAGGAAAACTCAAAATATAGTTTTTATAACTAAATGTAAGTATAAAAATACCTCGGGATCATTTTGAAAGCAACGGATTAAATATACAAAATAATAACTCACGCGATAACGTTTATTAAATATAAAATTACGCGTTAAATGTGAAATGAAATGCCATGAATGAATTAATATGATGCATATTTAATTTAAGAAATGACCGAATTTGAGAATTGTGACATTCTTCCATGTCGGTGAATCATGTCCTCATGATTCGATTAACGATATTATGGTCCGAACCTCGACAAGAGTTCTAAAAGTTCATGCTCGTACAAACAGGTCTAAATGATCATATCAATGCCCATGCGCATGTGTTCCCCATATAACTAAGTACGCACCGTGATTAGATTGGACGGGGTAAACTTGCCCAATATCGAACGTAGCTCTCAAAAGACCTTTAGGTAGTCGATTCTAATTTAATCTCACAACTCATCAAACAAGAACTGCATGAGATTAAACTAAACCGACTTGAGTAAACTTGTCTCTTAGCTTGATTTTCGCAACTCATCAAACAAGAACGTCACTAGATCAAGCTAGAAACAAGTTGTTAGAAAGGTAGGATGCCACATCCTTGAATGAAGTCTTTTGAAAGATTCGCTCGATATTCGATTTGCTTACACAATCAAATCCAATCAACAAAATATATAACAACTAAGGTCGATATCAATAGGTCTCAAATTAATCAATGTCGTGAACGTGTAAAGATTGGAAGGAAGTTATGCACTCAAAATTATGTCGTACATGCAGAAATAAGGTAGTTGTTCAAAGGAATGTACCCGTTACGCGTTGCGGGCTTCCTCCGCCCGTGATAGAATGCTCGACCACGTGCGGAGGAATTTCAATGTTCGATCTTGTGGGCCTTCTATTGCCAACGCCAAGTTTGGACGATTTCCTCCTTGATTGGGAGTTCTTTTCGACTTTGGGCGGTATTGCGAAGTGATCTAGACTTCCACACTCGTAACATGCTTTTCTCATCCCTTGATTTCCATTCTGTTTGAGCAATTTTTCGCGAAGTGGCCGTCTGTCCACATTTGTCGCACCTTCTAGCCTCTCTAAGTGATGATAATTACATCGAGTGCACAAAGGATGTGGACTCGCATATCCTTTGCGCCTCGGGTGGTCGCCCATAGTTACGAGTTATTCACGCCTCTTGTTTTGCCGATTCGATCTCGGTTTCCTGGTGATCCTCCCGTCGCTTTCGTCCATTGTCGTTTGCTTTTGTTAGTTCTCCGGACTGATCACATCATTTGTTAAGCGATCGCCATACTCACACGTGACTTGCGAGTGGTTGGTTTCGACAGTGACATCCCTCCTAATTTCTTGTATCAATCCCCATATATATCGATCAATCAACTTCTCACGGTGGAAACCATGTGAGGAACCATCCTAGTTAACTCGTGGAACCGGATCGTGTACTTGTCGATCTCTACTCCTACCATCAAGTGATTCCAAAATTCTTCTTCCGGTTTACGACTTCATCTTTTCTGCAGTACTCATCGCTTAGTAGTTTCTTGAATGTTTCCCAAGGTAATGCATTTGCGCCCTCTTCCTCTAGTCTCGTAGTTGGTTGTTCCACCGGTCAATGCTCGACCACAGTAGTAGACCGGCAGAGAACTCAACCTTGTTTCCTTCAAGACATTTCGTGATACTAAGCTTCGACTCAACATTCTCGAACCGTGTTAGCGATTCAATGGCACCTCGGTACCATGAAATTCCATTGGCTTACATGTCATGAAAGTTTTGTAGCCGCATCCTTGACCGGCGTTTGAAGAACCTTCTCCGTTGTTGGTCTCGCCTAGCATCGAGATGTGTTATAATTTGAGTGAGTAGATCCGCTATTCCATGAGCGTTGTTGTCCGGATTGTCATTGTTGTTTGAGTTGCCGTTGTTGTTACCTCCCGAGCTGTGTTTCTTGCGGCCATGATCCTCTGAGGACCAAAACATCGGGTTGAGTAAACGACATTCGAACGAAGTCGGATGAGGTGCGAACGGTGGTAATGTGTGTTATAGTGATCGAAACATGACAGAACAGAGACATGCTATGTCTAACAAGTCGAAAGATGGAAAAGAGAAGATATGAACAAGGTACGGTAATGTAGACGTGAACGTAAAAACATGCTATGCATACCCACCCGACCAATGCAACTTCAAAGACGGACTCTAAAGACTCGACTAAACATGATTTAAAACTACCACTCTTATCATTGCATGGTTCTTCATAAATTAGACATAGTTGATCGGCTATGTATAATTTACGATAACGATGCAACGATAGGACTAGTTGACTCGGATGATGTTCAATGTTTAAAAAAAAAAAAAATTTCCGGTTATAGTTGTGATTTTATTTTTGAAAATCGGCATTCTCTATAACCTTTGGCTCTGTACCAATCTGTCACACCTCATGGGGCGGAAACACGAGGTGTAACGGAGGAACATAAGCACAAGATAATAGAACATACCAACATTAATATTAAAAGGAAATATTACACCATTACCATACAGCTTTAGCCGTCATCGGCAAATATATTACAAAGTTTAGATTCCAAAATATTGAGTTTTATTACATACGACTTGTAGCGACAAGTGAAAACTTTTTATGCAAGACTTGATAGAAAAGCTTAATAACGATCACCGAAATGCATGAGAGAAAACGGGTCAACTATGAAAATAGTTGGTGAGTAAACACGTTTAGTGAAATAAGAAAACTCGTAAGAAATATGCAAAGCTTTCGGTCAACGAAAAATAGTTCTCAAAGCAAAGGCATTGTGTATCCACTCGGTTCCAAATTCGCCCATACAAAACTTGCAACCTGTGTGTACACAACCCATTGCACAAAAATTATAGCGCGTCAAGTAGTCAAGTGTAAGTGGTCATAATAGTTCACAATATTGTACCAAGTATATAATAATTCAGGAATGCTACCGATGAAACCGAATTAAGCTGGGTGCCACTACCCAAAGTTATACTGGGTGCCTCTTCCCAAAGACCTACTGGGTGCCTCTTCCCAAAGATACACTGGGTGCCTCTTCCCAAAGATCTACTGGGTGCCTCTTCCCAAAGATACACTGGGTGCCTCTTCCCAAAGATACACTGGGTGCCTCTATATAGTGATGCTCCGAACATGGGAGACTTTATAGTGATGCTCCGAACATTAGAGACTTTAGGACAAGGTCATAACACGTACGGTTCAATAAGTTCAAGTAAGTAATAGGTTCGTAATTAAGTTCAAGGATTTGATTCGAGTTCACAAGTTCTAGTCAAACTAGTTAATAAAAGTAGTAAACATTTTAGCTCAAGAAAGGTTCATGCATTTCGCCCCAAAATATAGTAAAAACGGTAAAAAGGGGGTTTGTGATTACTCACTTGGTGAATAGATGCGATGACAAAAGTGGTTACACGAAATGTAGCGTGAATCTCGAACCGACCTATTATGAATGATATGATATGTCATGAGTTGCAATGTAATGTTATGCATGCACTTCAGATGTTATTTATACCATTTGCAATTTTGAAAATATTACTTTTAAAAAAATACTCTTTTGACGTCTAGATCCTTCAAAAATGACTTTACAAGTATTTACGTCAAAATGTCATCCTACAATGGTTTTATAATGATTTTTGGTGAAATTACCACTTTTCGTCGCAAAACAATGTCGTCGTAAAATCATGAAATTAACAAAAATGGCTCCGGAAAAGTAGTCGTAAAATAGTGTACGTCGATCGTTAGAGAACGAACTCGACGGTTTTGGAAAGTTTGTATCGATATCTAGAAGTTTCAGTTCAGGAGTTTTCGTCCAAAAGGTCTCGATCATAAAGATATTAAGGGCTAAAGATAGTGATTTTTGCTAATTGTTGTGCCGAAATTGAGTTTCGGCCAAGTTTGAACATCCGAAAATAATTTACTATAACTCCGCTTTACCAACAGCTTTTTGTTTTGAAAAATATGGCCGGTGAACTTGATTTTACTAGAAGACATTTCGTTATAAAAAGTTTCACATCATGGTTAAAAGCGCATAAACATAGCCCTTACACTAATAGAATACTTGTAACGTAAAAATAATATAATTTTTGTAAAATAATAGTTACGGCAACTTTATAAAAACGTGCATATATTTGTCGTTTTAAATCCGCTTTCTCGTAAAATATGTCCTTAGCTTCGTATCAAGTAAACTAATATATTTTGAGAAGTCGAAATAATTTGTGAAGCTTAAGGCTCGTTTTGACCCGAAATATGTAAAACCGCTTGCTGAAATTTTCTAAAAATGTACGCTTCGTCGTCAAACTTCAAAAATTCACCACGGCTTCGTTATAACTCCGTTTTATCCGCTCAAAAGGCCACAGGATTCGCTTTTAAAGCATATTTTCTAAAAATCAAGGCCAAAATTTCGTACTACCTGTCGGATTTTCCAGAAAACTGAAACAAGGACAGAACCTTAAAATATAGTTATCGAAAATAGTTTTTCTCGGACAAAACCTATTCTAATCCCTTCAAATCAACTCCAAACTAATCTAATCCTACCATACACCTTCTTAGGGTGTCATGGGTTCCTAATCACCATCAAAACCAAAGAATAACTTGGGAATAATTATAGGATGACCATAAATATATATATAACTTCTTAAAATCATTAAAATGGTATAAATCACATATCATGCATACTTGCTCCAAAATGAAAAGATACATAAGAAATGTTAAGAAAACATGAAAATGATAAAACATGCTTACAAGTGATATGATGAGGTGATTAGAACCAAGGATTAAACCTATACACCCTAGGTTTTATTTCAAAACCTATACAAGAGTGTTATCTAGATTGTTATTAACTTGATCTTGAAAAATATGATGATCCTTGTAGCACTTGAAGTGGCGGTTAGGAAGGAGAGGAACAAAGAGAGGAAAATTTTGGCTAACACTTGAGAATGATTTTGAGGTGAATGAATAAATAAGCAAGTAAGACTTTTATGTTGAGTATAAGTTTTAACAATCAAAGAGACATATCACATTTATTGCCAACCTTCTCCCTTGTCGTCCAAGGGAAGGAATATCAAGATATTGTATTTTTTTTTTTTAAATCATGTGTATACTTATAAATAAAGATGTAAGTAAAATGTTGTGTAGGAAAATGTATAAGTGAAGGTAAATGATGGATTTTGGTACAAGTAAGTTTTAATAGGTCAAAATAGAATGTAATGAGATAATATAAATTTTAAAAATACATTCCTTGTGAAATTTGAGTGATAAAATAATTATCGAGAAATTTTAAGAAAAACGTCGTAATAATTTAACTTTAACGATTTATGTACCAAATGAATTTAAAACACTAGGAAAACTCAAAATATAGTTTTATAACTAAATGTAAGTATAAAAATACCTCGGATCATTTTTGAAAGCAACGGATTAAATATACAAAATAATAACTCACGCGATAACGTTTATTAAATATAAAAATTACGCGTTAAATGTGAAATGAAATGCCATGAATGAATTAATATGATGCATATTTAATTTAAGAAATGACCGGAATTTGAGAATTGTGACACAAACACACCTCCTTCATCGTCCAATTGCAACTGAGTCCTAATGAGAGACTCAGTGACAACCTACTCATGTCCATCAATGGTTGCCACAATCTCCTTGGGTTGACCCTTAGGAGACCTCTCAAAGGTTGTGGCCCAGAATTGCCTGACTAAAGAGTCATAGACAACAGATGAACAAAAGGTTAGGGCATACCTGAGCTTTGATTGCAGAAGAAAGTCCACCATAGAATCACATAGATCCCCTCCTTTGGCCTGCTCCAAGAAAGCAACTTTATTATGATCAACTTTGTAAGAAAGTGTTGCCATTGATGAAGTTTGAAGAGATTGAAGATGAGTTGGATTCAAATTGAGAGGGAATTGTGTTATTAAGTTGTTGGATACTTCTGATTGACTATTTAAATGAGTTACCAAAAATAGCCATTTAAATTGGCCACAAACTCGGACCGAATCTTTGACCAATTTTGACTTTAATTAAATCCCAAGATATATGCCCAAAATATCAATACCAGCAGCAATGAAAAGTCAATCAGCAGAAACCAAACAGTCAAACAGAAGAAACCAATTAACTTTTGTCCGCAACTACCAATTTAATGCTACCAGCGGAATCCACAGCCCATCCGCAGAAACCATCACATTAACAAAAGGAATGGAGAAAGAATCAATAACAGTGCATCAACAGTCTCCAATCAGAACCTTTAACGATACAAATTCCAACCATTAATTCCAGCCATAAATTCCTACATACCAAAGATTCCATTATGCCTATATAACCACCCTCGCCTTATCATACATACAACCCACATAACCCTAACAACAGAGACGATTACCAACCAAATCATCATGAACAACTCTCCAAATCATCCCATCGAGATATCTTCATCTGACAGTGAACCATCCCATGATGGATGGTTAAACTATTTTCCCCCTGGTGCATCAAACAATGTGACATACATATCCAGAGAACCTCCTCGCAAGTCAACATTTGCATACACTTCTTCAGAAGAGGATCTGCCCAATCCTCCTCCACATGTGGAGTTTGAAGTATCCAGCTCTGAGCTTAATGCTATGAATGCAAATACTGATGAGGAGAATGATCCAACTTACAGGCCAATCAATGTTTCTCCTCTTGCTGCTGCACCACCAGGCCCTTCAGCTCCCAGACCTGAAAAGAGAGCTATAGTGCTTGGTATAGCTGCAAAACCAGTGTGGTCATTCATCAACACATGGGGAAAGGAGCATTAGAGGATGCCCGAGTGGGGAAATAGGAGGCCTGAGAAGAAGCCTTGAAGATGGAAGCTGGAGTCTGGAGTCTGGAGATGTCTTTGGTGAAGCTTGTTAGGATTGTGTCTCAATGTAATCAGCAACAATGTTTAGAAAGTCTTGTATTGTGATACTGCATCTCAAAATGCAGTTTGTTATTATGAATAAAAGACTTTGTCTTTTTAATCTTTTGCTATCTTTTGCCACTGATTGTTTGTTTGATACTAGATTTGCAAGATGGTTAGTAGAACACATAAAATACAAAATAAATATATACAAAAATATACACAAAATATGCAAAAGTATACAAAATATACAACATAAATCCTCCCCTTAAACCAGAAACCTCCCCTTAGGCACAATCCTCCCCTAAAACACAACAATTAGGGGTTGATCATGCCTTTGTGGACAACCAAATATTAAAATCTTGGACCATCAAAAGCTTTTGTCAACAAATCAGCTACATTTTCATATGTATGGATTTTAACCACTTGAATAAGGTGTTTTTCATTAGCATCTCTGATAAAGTGGTGTCTAATTTCTATGTGCTTAGTTCTTTGATGAAAAACAGGATTTTTAACAATGCAAATTGTACTTTGGTTGTCTATAAAGATTTTAGTGTTCATAAAATTGAACCCATAATCCAACAACCGATTTTGAATCCAAAGTACCGACCACAACAACTAGCAAGGCGGCAACATATTCGCCTTCATGAAGATGTAGCTACTATGGTCTCGCTTCTTGCATTGCCGGAGATTAATCTCCTTCCGAAACTAACAACCCCAAAGTAGTAGATTTCCTATCAAAGTTCGCACCAAAGATAGTCACTATCACTATAAGCCTCCAACTCAAATGGATATTCTCTAGGATACCAAAGACCCAACTTAGGTTGACCCTTGAGATACTTGAAAATCTTCTTGACATAAGTCAAATTGGAAGTCAAAGGAGTGACCTGATGCCTAGAACAAGCACTGACTGCAAACATAATATCAGGCCTAGAAGCAGTCAAATAAATGAGTGAACCAATCATGGATATGTAGAGATGAACATTAACAGCAGGATCTGGTTCATTATTTGAATTAGGCTTTGGGGCTTCGTAAGGAGTAGTTGCAGTCCTAACTAGTTCCATAACAGAATTCTTAAGGATGTCATGCACATATTTCTCTTGATGAATGAAAATTCCATCTGAATTCTGCTGCACTTGAAGGCCCAAAAAGAATGTAAGCTCACCCATGACACTCATCTCAAACTCACTTTTCATTAACTCCTCAAATTCCCTGCACCAAGCTTCTTTGGTAGAACCAAAGATAATGTCATCCATATACACTTGAACAAGAATGATATCCATGGAGTTCTTCTTAATGAAGAGAGTCTTATCAATAGTACCTCTCCTGTATCCATGTTTCAGCAGGAACGAAAAGAGCCTAGCATACCAAGCCCTAGGTGCCTGATGAAGTCCATAGAGTGCTTTAACCACTTTGTAGACCATATCAGGATTGTGAGG
Source organism: Chrysanthemum lavandulifolium (assembly GCA_022545495.1). Lineage (NCBI taxonomy): Eukaryota > Viridiplantae > Streptophyta > Magnoliopsida > Asterales > Asteraceae > Chrysanthemum > Chrysanthemum lavandulifolium. Next base: position 28,012 of record CM040240.1, on the reverse strand, counting down.
ATCTACAAATCCCTTGGGCTGAGTGACATACACTTCTTCTTCAATTTCACCATATAAGAAAGCACTTTTTACATCCATATGATATACCATGAAGCCCATGTATGAAGCAAAAGCCAAGAAGAGTCTGATTGCTTCTAATCTAGCAACAGGAGCAAAAACCTCATCATAATCAATCCCTTCTTCTTGTATGTGACCTTTGGCAACCAACCTAGCCTTATTTCGCACCACAATCCCCCTTGCATCCCTCTTACACTTCAGAATCCACTTTGTCCCAATGACATACTTGCCAGGAGGCAACTGAACAAGCTCCCACACATTTTGATTTAAGAATTGTTGCATTTCTTCTTGCATAGTAGTGACCCAATCATCATCTGCCAAAGCCTGTGCAACACTGGTAGGTTCAACTTGAGAAAGGAAACAAGCAAATAGACAATGATGATAGTCTCTATGATTGTTCCTATGTTAATCCTGAATGTAACTGAGAAATGCAGATTCACCAAAACTTGTCTTCTTCACCCTACTCCTAGTTTGCACAGAGGAAGTAGGATCACCAATGATAAGAGATTGTGGATGCACTGTGTTAATCCTCTTTGTAACATTAGGACTAACATCAACTGATGTGGCCAGATTAGTGATGGTAGGACCAAAGTCATCATCATAGGAAGAAGAATCAAAGATGCTAGTTCTTGACAACTGATGAATGTCATCCACTTCAGAACTTGAATGTTGTGAATTGGCTAAGTCAGATGGACTAGGAAATCTGGTGGGAGAATCATCGAAACCCAAAGTATTAACAGATGTAGTAGTGGAGGGAACCGCATAAACAACATCACAAGCAGAAGGAACAGGAACTCGACCAGCAGAGTCACCTTCAGCAACAACAGATACATTATCAGCAGGAACATATACATTATCAGCAGCATCAAACTTCCTACGGGCTTCAATAGTTGCTTGCCTTAAGAGTTCCTCTATTTCTTTGGAGAATTCATAACCATACTTTTCAACATCATCCTTTGATGCATGCTCTTGGCGTTGAAGCTTCACAAGCTCTTCTTCATACCCTAAATCACTTGAAGCTACATCAGAAGAAGTTGTGTCCTTGGTACCTGAAAAGTGGTTAGTAGGAAAAGAAGGAACAACAAAACGTTGTTCATCACACTCTGAATCTGACTCATTATCTGAGGAACCTGCAATGTTAGTTTGAATATCTTGTGGTTTTGCAAAAAGATTAGATTTATAACGAGTGTAGCCTAAGTGATCAGTTAAGTAGTCAAGGTCAAAGTACCATTCTTGACCTGCTCCCTGAAGATTTGGCTTGTCCTCCATAAATCTCATATTCAATGTCTCTTCAATCCTCTTTGTGGAGAGGTTATACACTCTGTAAGCTTTACTATGAGCTGAATAGCCTACTACAAAACCCTCATCAGCTTTTCTTCAAATTTGCCCAAATGATCACTGGTGTTAAGGATGGTCACATGACAACCAAAAGGCTTAAGGTAGCTTATGGTAGGAATCTTTATAGACAAGAGTTCATAAGGTGTCTTATTGTGAGGATGAGTTATTAGCACCCTATTCAAAACATAGCATGCAGTGCTGACTGCTTCAGTCCAGAACATGGTAGGTAACTTTGAATCAGCAAACATAGATCTTGCTGCTTCAATCAAGGTTCTATTATTCCTTTTAGCAACTCCATTTTGTTGTGGATTCCTGGCATTGCTATAATCCCTCTTTATCCCCTTGGTAGCATAGAGCTCAATTAATTTTGCATTCTTGAACTTTGTCCCATTGTCACACCTAATGGCTTTAACCTTTTTATTCAACTGATTCTCAACCAGGGCAATAAAGTCTTGAAGAATCTGAAATGTTTCATCCTTAGTCCCCAAGAAGAATGCCCAGTAGTACCGACTGTAGTCATTAGTAACCACCAAACAATAGTACTTGTGATCAATGCTTCGATAGATGTAGGACCAAAGAGGTCCATGTAAAAGCCGCAAAGGCTCTGTAATAGTCTTGACAACAATAATGGATTTGTAGGAAGCCTTGTCTCGCTTTCCCTTATTGCAAGCTACACAATTGTGCTCATTAGTAAAGACTTTGGAAGGAAGTCCATGAACTAACCCATGTTTTGCCAGCTTGTTGATAGTTTTGAAATTAACATGAGCCATCCTTCTATGCCATTTATTAGATTCATCCAAGGATGCCTTTGCCACCAAACAAGCGAAATCACCTTCAGGCCGAACATCATTGAGATTGAATGTATACAGATTATTTTTCCTAGGCACCTTTAGAACAACTTGACTATCATCAGGTATCTGGAAATCTTTTGAAAGTACAAGACATTCAGTATCAGTTAACATAACATAATTTTTCTTGTCACAGATTTGGGACACCGAAAATAAATTGAAGTTTCTTAGTTGTTCCACATAATACACATTCTCAAATTCCAGCTTTGCAGTTCTAATGGTTCCCTTCCCTGTAATCTTACCATCTCCTCCTCCAAATGTAACAGTACCTCCTTGAAGAGATACAAAATCATGCAATCTATCTATGTTCCATGTCATACTCACCACATTCTTACCACCATAGTTATTCTCATAACGAACATCACGAACATCACGAACCCTTTGCTCATTATACACCTCGGTGTACCCACTCTTATCACCATATCTCACGAAGGTCGGTTTGCTTGTACTCGCTCCTCGCTCCACTTGTCCCATTCTTCCAAAGAAAGTCCCCAAGACACCTTCTCGATCGCCGTTTGGCGTCCATAGGAACCGATCATTTGTCATTGAAACTCGCGTAGGATTTGGTCTCGTAGTACCTTTTGCCCCACTTGCTCAGAAGAAGCCGTGTTGTTCACGGGTTCACGCGGCGGATACACAATAATGTTGTTAGGAATTAGAAATTCCATGTATTAAAGAGTCGGTCACCTCAAGTATATGTAATCGTTAGAAAGCTCGTAGTCGTAGTTATTTTAAGCTAAGTAGTATTTAGTTAAGTAACACCGTGGAGGACGGACGATTCTTTACCCACTGTATGCCTGATCCACAGCCCGTTGTGTGGCGTTTTATTGTAAGACTATAAATACTCTCTACCTTGCAAGGTAGATAGTTGGAGCTCATAATAAGATTTTTCTTTCTCTCACTAAAGTTCCCTAAACCTCTAACTTTCTCTCTCTAAAAACTCTTGTACGCCTACTTTGTGTTATGGTTTGATGTGTATGTGAAATCCAATATCCTACAATTGGTATCAAGAGCCATGGTTAGATCATCTCACATATCTTTGGATTTCTAGTGGTTTTAGGTGGTTTTGAGTTTGAAAAGTTTAGTGGTTTTGCATCATTTGGTTGATTTCTAGTGTTAAAGTTTGGATTTTGATTGTACTTTTGTGTTTAGAATCATCACAAGTGTTTAGGTTTTGATTTAGAAGGCTTGAATCATCGTGGTTGGATTGTTTTTGGATTGAAAAGTGGTGTTGATGGGTTTTTCATGCTAGCGACTTGAGCCACGGATAAGTTTTCTTGCTGGCGACTTGCTTTGTTATTTGGTAGCGATTTGTAGTTGAAGGTCTTAGCGAGTTGGATTAGCGACTTGTCTATTGAGACAAGTCGGTAAAAAGTACACTTAGTGATTCTCCACTACGGGTAGCGACTTGGTGTAAGTTAGCGACTTGTACTTTATATTGTTAGCGACTTGGTGTTAGCGAGTTGGTACCTAGCGAGTTGCTATTTAGCGACTTGACAAATTAGCGACTTAGTTCTTAGCGACTTGCTGTCAAAATTTTGCTAGCGACTTGGAGCTTAGCGAGTTGTTACTTAGCAACTTGGGATTATAGCGACTTGGCACTTAGCGACTTGGTTCAAGGTTTCCTAGCGACTTGGGTGATTGCTTATTACGGTTTTCTCTTGATTCAGTAAAATCCCGAGAAAGAATCTATTTCCTGCTTAATCGAGAGTTATAAAATCCCTTGTAATGTTAACATGTATACCACCGCCTACTATCATCTCCACCGTTGTCGAGGATGTTCAAGCAATTGGTTCGGATACTCGTCCACCCATGCTCGATGAATCGACTACGACTCTTGGGCTCAACGAATCGATTGTCTTGTCTTGGAAAGGAAAATGGTGTCAACATTCTCAAATCCATTGATGAAGGACCGTATCGGGTTGAGACTACTAGAGACTTAATTGATACAAATGAAGATGGAACAATGATCTATGGAATTGACAAACCAAAGACATATGATGAGCTCGATGATAAGGAGAAAAGAGATTCGATCTTGATATCGGGCTTCTAACATCGTACTTCAAGGTCTTCCAAAGATATGTACAAGTCGATCAATCACAACACCGCCAAGGCGGTGTGGGATAATGTCAAGATGCTTTGTAGAAAACTAGAAGGAGGGTTGAATATTTTACCAATTAAAAACTTTGTTTTGAAACTTATTGAAAGATCAATTGATATTGATCTTGAGTATGTTAATGAAATATGCAAGCAACGTGTAATAAGTAAATAAGGAAAGAGATGATCAAACCACAACAAGTTGTTTATAGTGGTTCGCCTACAAGGACTCTTTTCCTTGCCCTACTCCACTCCCGAGTCTCACACTCGAGAGTTTAACTTCACTAGTCAACAAGCTCCTTTCATCGGCGGAGAAAACCTTTACACTTCGCTTACACTATTTCCGACACTAAGCTAGATGTCGAGTTCTTTCCAAGGGTACAACTACTCCCACACACAATGTATTTTGAGGACTAAAATACTAACCACTCACACTCACAAGATTATGATGGTTTGATACAACAATGAAGTATGGATCAACACTAGATCATACAACACTAAACAAACAAGACTTCCAACTTCTTGTTGAAGCTTGAATATGACTTGATCTTCTTTGCTACAAAAGATATCACTAATATGATATGAAACTGAGTTAGAAAGGTTAGAGAGAAGATATGTATGAAAGTATGTTGGAAAAGGATGATAAACTACTTGACTTGGCATTGCTATTTATAGCCAAAATGGACAGAGTTGCTCACGGACTCGGACCCCTTAAAGGGTTCCGCCTGTGTACCATTTTGGTACAGTACCGGTCTGACAAACCAAGATATCAAATCTTGCCAAAGTCAACTCTATCTAAGTGAGATTGTGCAAGATATGAAGAGTACAAATCTTCACAAAATATCTAATGAAATCTTCCAATGATTTCCATGATGTAATACGTGATGTCAAATGTTGTATTACTATTTTAGAAATATGCAAATGCTTAAGTAGTGTTTGGTTTTAAGAACCTAACACATTCTAAAACTACTATCATACATAATGATTAGAGTCATATCAAGATGTCACTAATCACAAATGTAAATGTTGAATGATGAATATATTGTTTGAGAAAGCTTGTTTTAATATCTAATAAACTTGACAAGCTTTAAGCTTTTATAAATTAAATTTACTTTTGTCGTTAACAAAACTTAGGCAAAGATCAAAAATAGAAATAACGCTTAATGACGATATTTGTATTAACAATCTCCCTTTTGTTGAGGACAAAATATAAATTTTATTTTATAAAAGAAACAAAGTTTGTACAAGAGTTATAAAAATATGTTGGGAATTATGTGAAGTTTGGATTATCTTGACATTATCGCCAAGTGTTTCTCTTGAAGAAGAGTGGATTCTCACCAAGACATAATCAAGTATAATAGTTATTAATCTGTTTACTGGAAGTGTTTATTCCGTGTTTAGTTTATTTAGTGTGGATATACATGAGCTTTATTAGGAAGTGATTGTGTATATCTTATTTAGTTTTATGTTTATACGTTTCTTGGGAAACGGTTTAGCGATATTGTTTAGGGTTCCTTGTCTATAAAAGGAACACATTAGAATGAAGTTATGTACCGATTGGAAAAACTCGCTTTTAGTTAATATAAAGATCCATAGAGGATCACGAGTTCTTAGTTATTTGTTACTTGTGTTTATATTCCGATAAATATAAGTAGTAGAGATTGTCTTTATTGTGCTTGTGATTACATAGGCATATATAACGATCCACGAGCTCAAGATCTATCAAGGTCTCTTTGTTTCAACAAGTGGTATCGAGCCTCGTGAGAGTCTCTACGATACTAAGGACAAGTTTTTCGAACACCCATACAACCATAACAAAATCATCATGCCCGGTTCGGATGTTGATCTTGAAATCACCAACAACCAAAACTCCACCCATCTGCAACAACTAAGTCTCTAATAGCAATGCTAAGTTTCCTTACCTTAAAGGGAGGAATATGATCTTTAGGCGATGAAGATGCAAACCGGATCTCCAACATTGATTGGAATCTATGGGAGATAGTCTTGAAGGAAACAGTTTGAAGAGAACTACCACGGATGCTACGGGTAAGATGATGAATGTTCCCCAAATCTGCTGAAGAGTTCTTGGCGGTTGAGAGAGAAACCAAGGTCGAACCATTCTTCTACAAGCTATTCCCGAGGATCACTTGAGTGATTTTCACTTCATGCAAGATGCTAAGGATATATGGTTAGCAATTAAGGCAAAGTTCGGTGGGAATGAGGAGTCTAGGAGATCGAAGAAGTCCATCTTGAGACAACAGTTTGGGACTTTCAAATCTTTGAAGAGGAAGGAATACACAAGGGCTATGACAAGTTTCACAAGATTTTAAGTCATTGAATCACCAGCAGCAAAGCCGATAATGATGATTGTAACTCTAAGTTTCGAGGTCTTTACCTCCATCCCAGCTACACGTAAGCATAGCTTTAAAAGCTAAAGGTGGTTTGGACATGATTACGTTTGATGAGTCATACCACAAACTTAAAGCTCTTGAACATGATGTAAAAGCCCTTTTAGATCATCTTCTTACGCTAGTCACACCGCATTCGTTGGAGCCTCTACTCCAAAGACAAGTTATGGTCCAAGCCCATATTCATCAACATCTTATCTTGCTCCTTCATCAAGTTCTCACTCTAAATCGAGTAACATTATGGAAGATGTTCTTGGATCCTTCTTTCTTGATTATGATCCTCGGCAGGATCGGCTTATGAGGATTTTGATCGGTGGACCCGATTGAGATGGAAGAGATGAAGTCGAGGTGGCGGTGGCCATGCTTTCCATGGATATCAAGAACTTTGAGCGTAAAGTCGGCGAAAGGTTTGGATTCAAAGGACGAGATCCGGCAAGGTTTGACAAGAGGAAGGTTAAATGCTTCACATGTCAACGGATGGGTCACTTCTCGAGAGAATGCAAAGACAGGAAAGGCGGTGATGAGACAAGATACTCTTCTTATCGCCAGACGTAAGGAGGCAGAACTTCAAAGGGATCACCGCTTTGGTCACTCTTGATAGCAATGTGGACCGGAAGCAACATGAGCGGGATGATAATGATGGTCCCGTAATGATAATGTTGGGTTGATTGCGAGTTGTACTTGAGAGGATAGGCATGATCGATTGCCTTGATGGGCATCTCTCGTGTACAAAGCTGTTTGTTTGGTTGTAGTGAGCGTTATAATACACTCAAAGAAGCTTATGATATTTTGGAACCTAAATATAATGAATGCTATGGGAAGTTGAAGCTTATAAATGTGCTTTAAAACACTAGAAAGACAAAAGGTTTGGTTTCGGAAGAATCAAATAGCTTATGATGAGAAAATAGGTGTTTTAGAAAGGGATCTCGAATGTGCTAAAATGAGCTAAAATGGTCCGAGAAGTTAAGAGCGATGTTGAGTCCGAAAATCTAGAGCTTAAAGAGAAACTTAATGAGGAAATTGCTAGGCATAAAGAATGGATAATGAATGGAAATAAGTTAGGTGGTTTTATTTATAGTAGTCAAGCTTGAATTCTCTGATGGCTTTAGGTTTTAAGAAATATGTTGGATTAGAAGCTAGGATGACACACGTAAATCTACATCGCAGCCTAGCTAATTTTGTGAAAGAAGGTGACCTACATGTCAGTCGTGGACCTATTAGAGGTGAGCACATGCCCATTGACCTTTCCATTCCTAATGACTTTGATGGATCACACCATCAGTATGGCAAAAGTCAAGGACTTGCGGACCTAATACTTCTTCTAATGACTTTGTCTCTTGTGTTAACAAAGTGACAAGTCCTCCAAGCAAGGGTCTCTGAGTGTGATTCAAATGACAAGTCGACCTTCCCAAGTCTTCACCCCTGCGCACCCAAGACTACCAATAAGCATGTCGAGTTCTTTGCCAAGGAATCCACTTCCAAGACAGTTGCCTCAAGACTTGCATTTTAATTCTTTGCATAATAGTCTTGTTAAAAACAATTCTTTTCATGGTTTTGGTTTGAATACTTACGCTTGTAATAATACATCTTTTGGTTTGAATAAATCTTCTAATCGGAAGAAATGTTTTGTGTGGAAGTAAATCTCATTTAATTAAGGATTGTGATTATCATGAGCAAAGGATGAGTAGGTGTGGTGATTCTAGGAAATCTAGACCAATGTGGACCAATGTTAATGATATACCACCTTATGTTCCACAAGCAACTTTTATCAATACTCCTTTTCTTGGAGGAAACAAGTTGTAAAACCATATGTTCAACCAACCGGTGAATATTTTAAAAATGGTTTTGGCCTAGATATGTTAACCCTATGACCGATGGGAAAGAGTCTCGGGATCTCTTGTCAAGACCTCGTGAGTTGTTCTTGGAATAAACAGGACCTAAGTTTCAATGGAAACCCAAGAACAATAGTGGATCTTATACTTCTACATGGCACAACTCATATGATCCATAAGGCGTGTTCAAGTCGAGAATGACTTGAGCCTCCATAGTGTACTAATTTTACGTATATTTTTGTTGTTGTTGTAGGATCATCCCTTAAGCATAAAGATGTTGGAATTGTTGATGCTGGTTGTTCTAGAAGTATGTCAGAAACAGGATATGATGCATAACTTTGTACCCATTGAAGGTGGAGGCAATGTAACCTTTGGAGGAAGTGATGGCGAATTATCGAAAGGGACCATCAAAACACCTCACCGGACTTTGAGAATGTATATTATGTCAAGGAACTTCAACACTTCAATTTGTTTCGGTCTCACAAATCTGTGACACCAAGAACAAAGTACTCTTCACAGAGGATGAATGTCTTGTGCTATCTAAAGACTTCAAACTCCCGGAAGAAACTTCAATTCTTCCGAAAGTTCCTCGTAGCCACAATCTTTATACATTCAACTTAACAAATGTCAAACCAAAGGTGACTTAACGTGTTTGGTGGCTAAAGCATCTGTGGATGAGTCCACCAAATGGCACGTAAGGATGGCCCATGTCAACTTCAAGACCATAAACCGACTCTCTAAACGGGCCTTGTTCAAGGTCTTCCTTCCAAAGTTTTCACCAATGATCATAAGCGTGTTGCATGCAACAAAGGAAAGCAAGACAGAGCCTCCTACAAAGGTGTTCTCATTCTGTGATTAGCATTATCTCTCGAACCTCTTCACCGCTTCATATGGATCTGTTTGGTCCAACTCAGTGAGAAGCATTGATCATAAATATTTTTGTCGGTGATCACCGATGGATATAGCAAATTTTGTTGGGTATTCTTTCTAAGGACCAAAGATGAAACATCCGGTGTGTTGACCGACTTTGTTACCCTTATTGAAAATCGCTTGAACAAAAGGTGAAAGGTATTAGGTGTGATAATGGGACGAGTTCAAGAATGCTATACTCATAGAACTCAGAGGTCAAAAGGCATAAAAGGGACTATAGCACTCCAAGAACCCCTCAACAAAATGGGGTGGCGAGAAAGAAAATAGGACCTTAATAGAGGTCGCAAGATCAATGCTAGCGACTCTAAACTTCCAACCATGTTTTGATCAAGTCATTGGTACGACTGTTATGTACTCAATAGAGTGTCCATTACTAGACCACACCTTAAAACACCATATGAACTTCTTTTGGGAAAGTTCCCATTATTCATTACCTTAAACCGTTTGGTCGCCAAGTGACAATTTTGAATACAAGTGATCCATTGGGCAAATTTGATGAGAAAGGCGATGATGGTTACATTGTGGGGTATTACGCTCATAGTAAGGCATGGGGTTTACAATGTATCTGCTAAGAAGATTGAGGAGACATTGAATCTGAGGTATCTAGAAGACAAGCCTAATGTTCAAGGACGTGGTCATGTTTGGTCATTTGACCTTGATTACTTGATGATTACTTGGGTTATTCTAGACATATGGCTAATCAAATGCTGATTCTCAAGCATCTCCAACTACTAGTGAAACTTTGGATGCTCATTATGACAAGGTCCAAGATGATGAACAACCCATTGTAGTGCCTTCCTTCTCCCTAACAATTTTGTAGGTGACACTTCTAAAGATTATACTAATGTGGGTGAAGATGAATTCTATTATGCCGAGGACCTTGCTGATCAAGAAACAAGAGTATGCGACCAATTTAGAAGCTCGAGAGGAATGTTGCGAGATAGTACAAGTGAAGCCATCGGTGGAAAAGTCAATTCTCTTGAAAGTGATTCTGCTTTCTCATCACCTCTCCAATTAAATTTGAAAGACATGTTGACTCTACTCCTATTTCTACTAGAGTGTCAGGTCCTTGGAGAACCTTATACAAGGTTTCCAAAACCTTCGATCTTGGTCATCATCAACCTAAAGCGTGAATCTTCAACACACCTTCCTATGATATCGACTTTGAACCCATCATGACTAATCTTGATTCCTCCATTGATGTCAACACCACTACTACTACAAGGATCAACAATGTTCATCCACGCCTAATATTATTGGTGATCCTAATGCACCATTAGAACAAGAGGTACTTGTGGCACGCTCTAAATATGGTCGGTGGCTTTTATCTCTTATGTCTCAAATCGTGAGAGACAATCACACGACTATGAACATTGTTTGTTTGCTTGTTTTCTCTCACAAGTGGAACCAACCAGTGTTACTCGGGCTCTTGAAGACTCAAGTTGGCTTGAAGCAATGCGGGATGAGATGGAGCAGTTTCAAAATCGGCGAGTTTGGATATTGGTACCACTACCGATGGTAAGTATGCTATTGGGACTAAATGGATTCTCAAGAATAAGAGATGCTCGAGGTGTTGTCATTAAAACAAAGCGATTAGTTGCACGGGGTATAGACAAGAGGATGGGATAGATTATGATGAAGTATTTGCACTGTGGCAAGAGTTGAGGCCATACGGATTTTCTTAGCTTATGCATCCTATATGGGTTTTATGGTCTATCAAATGGATGTTAAAGGAGCCTTCTTGTATGGTGAAATTGAAGAGGAGGTGTATGTCACTCAACCTAAAGGATTTGAAGATCCGATCATCCCAATCATGTTTATAAGGTAGTCAAAGCTCTTTGGACTACATCAGCACCCAGAGCACAGGTATGCTAGGTTTCTACATTTCTTCCAAGCATGGTTACGTAAGAGGTGCAATTGATAAGACTCTTTTCCTAAAGAAGAATTCCACCGACATTATTCTTGTGCAAGTGTATGTGGATGACATTATTTTGGATCCACAAAGGAAGCTTAGTGCGGGGAGTTTGAGGAGCTTATGAAGGGAGAGTTTCGATGAGTGCCATGGGAGATGACTTTCTTTTGGGTCTTCAAGTTCGTGAAACTCGATGGTATCTTTATCACCGGGACAAATATGTGAGGACATCTTGAAGAAGTTTGGTATGGAGGGTGTAAGGACCGCCACTACACCTTATGAAGCTCCAAAACAAAGACCAACAATGAAGTCGATCCACCGTGAATGTTCATCAGACAGTCCATGATTGGCTCTTTGATGTATTTAATGACTTCAAGGCCCGACATTACTTTTCTTTGTGAGTGTTTGTTCACGACATCAAGTTACTCCACCGACTTCTCATCTCAATGTCATAAGAAGATCTTTAAGTACCTCAAAGGCCAACCTCTTCTAGGTCTTTGGTACCCAAAAGAGTCTCCTTTAATTTGGAAGCATATAGTGATAGTGACTATCTTGGTGCTAACTGGATAGAGGTCCACCACCGGAGGTTGCCAATTCCTTGAAAGAGATTGATTTCTTGGCAATGCAAGAAATGACTATTGTGGCTACCTCATCTATCAAGCGTAGTACGTTGTCTTTGCAAATTGTCATGATGTGTTCTTTGGATTCAAAATCGGTTGTTGGATTATGGGTACAATTTCATGAACACAACAATTTTATTGATAATCAAAGTACCATATGCATTGTTAAAATCCGGTTTTCACAATCGAACAAAACATATTGAAATCGTGCACCACTTTATAAGAGATGCATATGATAAAATTTGATAAATGTGGTCAAAATTCATCTTGATGATAATGTGGCGATTTGTTAACAAGGCTTTTGATGGACCAAGGTTTCAACACCTTGTGGTCCATATCGGTATGCTTAACCCTTAACGCAAAGTTTAAGGGAGGCATAGGCCTCGGGGAGGCATATGACTCGTGGGAGGATTTGTGTATAACTTTGCAATTTTGCTATGTAATTTTGTATATCTGTTTGATTTTATCCAAATCTAACCGCCTAATGTAATCTTAGTTTGTGTTTCTTTGTTGGTTTGTGTATGTCTCGTGTTTGTTACATTTTGCAGTGGTTATTCTGTTCGGTTGAGATATGGTCAAGAAAGCTTAAGCTTGTTTCTCCGAATTCAAAGTGTCAAGAGTCATTTGTTTCCTCTCAAGATGATGTATCGAAGTTATATGATTCATTCAAAAGAAGTTCAAGCAAATTGATCATTCATTCATTCAAGAAAGCAGTTCTGACTTACGACTTACAGAGTACTAACAACATCAAATGCATCTACATGATCTACTAATCCTAATCTATTACATATCATCTATTCCAACATCTAACAGTCGTTGGATATGCATGATCGCTCACATCTTTCACACTAAATGTCGGATATGCATTCGTGAAGTCTTGCATAACCACCCATTCATTCTATCTTGATGGTCGGAGATACATGACCAAGATGACGAAGATGCTAAGGATCAAAATGGAGAGGATGGATTGATGCAACGTTGATGATGACAATGACCACATATGATGATGGAGAAAACAATGTGTCCTTTGTGCTTCATCTATTTATTTCAACCAAAATGCAATCCATCTACCCTCCTTAAGTTCTTCCCTTATACGATATGTGATGATGCACCAATACCGATGCAGAAGACCAAGAACCACCTCTATCTTTAGGGAGTGGTGGATTTTGCCTCGTGGCCTTCGTTGAGGCAGAGGTCTTGGGGTTTGGAGTAAGATGTTCTCTTCTTATAGGAGTCATCGTAATCATCGCCAGATTCACTGGATTCACTACACTTTCATCTTTTGATGAAGGGAGAAAGGGTGATTTCTTTGGTCGTGGATATGGTTTTGGAAAGTAATGAAGCCATGGATTGGTATCTTCACTGATGATGAAGATGATGATGAGGATGATGTTGTGAGATCTATGATCTCGTGTTTGGTACTCATGGTTTATTATGGCTAATTTTGGAGTATTGGTGGAATTAGGGTTTGACCGTTATTTGGGGTTTTTGATGAAGAGGTATATGTGCATTGGGATTGTTTTATAGACGGTTTCAAGTGGTAATGAGATTTAATGCGAGTGGGTGAAACAAGAAAAGATATTTATCAAGCTTCTTGAATACTTAATCTGTTTATTGATTGGTATACTTCATGAATGGTTTCGTTTCTACCGAAGTTAAAAGTGAATATGAGTAAAAGTAGAAGTCCACGTCATCATTGGTCAACTTTGACCAAAATTGGGAAATTTCTATTTATTCTCTCTCGGCATATATTCATCCCATTTTAAGTGATTCGCTTATTACTCTCATTCAAAACACTTCCATTTGTGCAAATCGTAACCCTAATTTTCAAAATCTCTAATGGCGCTCAATTTAAACATGATCATAATAAGGTCGCTCGAACCGCTCGGGAGATGAGTTGTATAGGCCGATGATTGCATTCTTACAGAGATCAAAGAATCAAGATGCTTTAACGCACTCCAAATGCTATATATGAATCCTTGGTTACTCAATTTTGGGCGTCGGCTATGAAAAGGAGTGATACTGAGATTGTTGCAAGGGTTGATGGAAGAGAGTATGTGGTGACAGAGGAACTGATCAGAAGACAACTTCGTTTGGATGATGAAAATGGAGTTTATCATTCTGATGCTACGATGGTACTTGAAGGGCTTAGAACGATTGGATATCAAGGAATGATGAGTGTCTAAATACTCATCATTTTATATCGTTAATGCCAAAACATCCGAAACACTCGAAATGCATCAAAATGATGAAAATATCACAAATCGTTGTTTTATATGTTTTAAATGCAAAATACCAAAATCGATGAAAACGTATCAAGTTTGCATAATTGCGCTTTAGTCCCCAAGTTACAAAAGTTGTCAAAATCGGTCCCCGGTAATTCAAAAAACTTGTAAAATATCATTTTAGGTCCATGAGATTCAAAAGTTGTCAAATCAAACCTTTTAAAGTTTAAAAATCACAAATGACAACTTTAGTCCCTCAAGTTCGAAAATGTCAAATATAGTCCTTGGATAATTTAAAAGTAAAATTATCAAATTTTAACCTTGTACTATTAATAACCGACAAAATTGGTCCTTATGATAAACTTTTGGAAAATTACATCTTTGGTCCCTTAAGTTACAAAATTGGCAAAATGGTCCTGGGTATTCAAACTTGAAATTTTACAAAATATACCCTTGTACTATGCATAAATTACAATTTGGAACTCTATTGATAACTTTTGGGAAATTACAAAACAAGTCCTCAAAATCCAAATTTACATTTTAGGTCCTTTGAAGTTTTAAATATAAATAAAATACAACTTTTGGTCCTTGTGTAATTGTGTTATGGCGGTTTGGTCCTCATATGAAGTTTGGAATTTTGGCAACAAGGTCCTTCAAGAAATCGAAAATACAACTTAGGTCCTTGGGCTTTGTACTAATAATACTATACGGACCCTTTGCTATTATTAAACCAAATCCAAATCCACTTAAACCAGCAAGCCCAAACACCCCTAGCCCAAAACCAAACCCGACCCAGTGTTTAAAATAGAAACGCGTCGGTCACTGTTCATCTTCCACCTCTCAACACCTGCTACCACTCACCTCTCAACACCTGCTCACTACCCTTATCTCTCCAGCACATACTTACCTTTCACTTCAACCTTTCCACCTTGCAAACCAACCCCCCCACCTCATTTAATGCTACTACCTGCTATTTAGACTTTTCCCGCCAAATTACAACTGGATGGTTCAGACGAATCCAAGGATTGGAAAGAGGTGGAAAGCATCGATGTCGACAAGGGTGATAGAGGTCAATAAATATCCGGAAGGCGATGTGAAAAGGCGATAGAGTAATTTAGTTTAGTTTAGGTCGTTTAATAATTTTCCAAATTCTAGTGTAATTTTAAGCTTCCAATTAATGTTGTTATCAATTTCGGTATAATAAAACCTTATTTCGCTTTTAATTTCAGTTAATGTTTACAAATTCAGTTTTTGCTTATTTCCTAGTTCAAATTCTCAAATTAAGCAAATGTTGTTAAAAGTTGTTGTTACTGATTCTTAAGCTCTTATAAGCTCATGACAAAGCTTACAAACTCTTAGAATCCTTAAGAAAACAGTTTTACTTAATAAATCCAAAATCACCAAAAATACCTATAAATTAGTGGAAAATAAAAATCATATGGAGAAATGATCAAGACAATGATGCAGTGTTGATTTTGGAATGCTTGTTGGTTTAGAGCTTCTTGGGAAGCAATAGGGTGTGATATCAATCATCAATTCTCTGTTTTGTTCCTAAACTCAATTTGTAAGGTATCTCTTTGAAATTTGCAATATATAGTGTAAGTGTTTAAAAGTTGTTAATTTTAGTTTTACTCTATCTAATTATAGTTATTATAAGGTATGAAACAGCTCTCTTGATAAAAATACTTGTTTTAGTATAAAAAGCTTCAAAACTGTCATATTAAGGGGTGTTTGGATTGTGCTTATAAGCTATGTTAGAAGTTATTTGTAGCATTGTTCTAGTTTGATACATGTCTATCTAGTTCTTAATAGTTCAATTCAGCTTAAAACCAATCCTCTTTAGTTAAAAAGTCAAATGATGTATAATCTCATAATATAGTTAACTGTTAAGGTTTTAAATAGCAAAACTCACCATAGTAGCTTAAAACTTAGTACTTTAGCTTAAAATCATCTTAATATAGTTTATTATAACATATTAAATCCATAGAATCAGTTACAAGTTCATATAAGTCAAAGTTCTAGTGTAGTAAAAAAGTCAAATTTTCCAAATACTCGTTTTTGAATAAAACTTAGAATTTTACTGAGTGTTTAATATTAAGATTTAGTTTACAAGCTTCTAGGACATTAAAATATAGTTGCTTAAGAAAATTAGAAAATAATATTTTGCTTTTATCAGCTTATATAGTGCTTAATCGGTAGCTTCTTTGAGCACCCTTTACGAATGATGCCTGCACCACCATAACAATGGGCATCACCACCACTTTGGTGGATCCCACAGCCACACCAGTGGACCCCACTGGTGGTTCTTGGTTCCTTTCCACTCACCACCCAGTGACTATCATTTTCAGCCAAGGTTTTGAGCTTAAGCCCTGTGGACCCCACTCATAGATAAGCCTTAATGTTGTCCCATTTTCTGAATATAACTAGTTTAACTTTGCTTAATTCTTGGTTTAAACTGCTTTTCAGAAGTTTAGGATGGTTGGATTAGGTTAGTATTTAGTTAATATAGCATACCCTAGCTTCTGTGTTTATTTGGTGGTCATTTATGGCTTTTAGCTTATTTTGAAGTGCTTATTTATAAGCTAATCCATTGCAGTTGCATATTCCTCCACATAAGCATATGTTTTTATATTTTATATAAACTTAGAATAATATTTTAGCATTTTCCTGAATTTTTCAGATTTTTCCTACACTGTTTGCTATTTTTCTTTATTTTAAAATAGTTTTTAATCCTTTTTAAATAGCATTTAATACTAATAAATCAGAAAAAGCTTAAAAAAATATGTTTTCAATTTTCCTAGATTAAGATAAATATAAAAGTCATAAAAAGTATTTTTCCATAATTTTCTTAGTTTAAATATTAATTTTTAGCATTTTAATTAGTTTTAAATAGTTTTAAATTAATAATAAATACATAATAAGTCTAAAAATTATATTTTCAGTTTTAAAATAAGTTTTATCATATTTTAGATTTTTCTAAGTTATAATTTCATTTTTCTAGGTTAATTTTGTATTTTCTTATATTTTAGTGCATTTTAAATACTTAATAAATAGTTTTTAATTAATAATAATTAAATAAATAGTTTAAAAATAATTTTCTTTTTCTAATAAATTTCTTTTATTATTAGGATTGTAAAATGTCATTTCATATTTGTAGGTCTTTATTTCTTAAAACTCACGTTTTATTTTTGTACGTTCTTTAAATTTTATTTAAACGTCGTTTTAGGATTTAAACGTTCATCATTTTAAAAAATAGTGATAGCGTTTATTTAATATATTTTAACTTTTAATTTCTTTTAATTTGCATTTAAGTCGCTTTAATTTGTAGATCTTTTCTTTAGGTAATTTTCCATAAAAAACCTTCTCGATCACTATCCTTAGTGATCATTCTATCATCTAATCAAGTGTTTATACACCAATTCATCCTCCGTGGGACTTAACGACCCGAAATTCACTATATTCCTCGATTTAAATTGCATTAGTGTTTGAACTGTTTTGAGTTTCTTACGGTTGGTCATTCATGTGGCTAGCTTGCGTGAGATAACTTGACGGTTTGCACCAATCAAATTTTGGCGCCACGCCGGGAGGTCAGAAGCGTGTTTTAAGCATTTCGGATCCATTCTTGCACATATACCACCTTTTGTAAACAGTTTATTAAAATTAAAGTTCATTAACACTTTTCCTAAAGTGTTAACAAACCCAAAAATATTTTCATTCTTTGTTTTACAAAATGTTTATTCAAAATCCAAAATATCCATCTTTACCCTCTCACATCTTTGATTCTTCATTTCTTACCCTCTGTAAACCTTTGATTCTTTCTATGTCTTATCCTCACCCTCTTGATTGTCAATGGTGTGGTGGTCCTTATAATGGTGGCAATTGCCCCGGTTGTAGCATGGTGGAATCGGAAGCGGGTCTGTCTATAACCGTGATCCCTATTCCTACCATAACACAACCGATTTATTCCATCGCCTACCACATCGCGAGAATCGCAGCTTTCTTGTTGTAGTACCGTGGTGGTTCACACTACGCTTCGATTGTCAATCGGAAACGTGCTTGTCTATGAGCGGTTCCCGATAACAATTATGACAACAACACACATAACTCACGGCCACATCGCTTTCTTGTTGTGAGTATTATGGAGGTCCACACTCTAGCTCGGATTGTCAAGCAGGAATCCATTTCCTTGTAACAATTACGACTCTTCAGATCAAGACCAACCTCCACAAGACCAAATGATTCAAGCAACTCCTCATGAAACTACGATGCACCTTCTCTTCAAGAGTCTTGAGTTATTAAAAGAACTTAAGGAGGAGTCGGCTATGTCACATGAGAAATCCATGGAAGAATTGTTAGGCGAGGAACGGTCGCTAAATTAGATTCCCGATTGCCATTGAAAACACCGTTGGGAATCAATTAGACTACAAAAGCATTCAAATCTAGCTCTCAATTCCATTTCATTCCCGATGACGATGATGATGAAGATACCTTGATATTCTACAATTTTATTCATCAAGTTCATCGGTTGAGATTCCATCCGTGGAAATACAGGGAGAAAAGAATATGATGAATCACTAGCGGAGAAATAATGGAACTTGTAGAATCCATAACCGCTAGTCCTTCTCAACTCCCTCGCCCATCGCTATCACACCCGAGATTCACACTCACTCTCTCGAACATGGGGATGAGCTTGACACTGTTCTCGAAAAGGAATCGGACGAATTCATAAAGTCTAGTGTTGAGGACCTTGTCCCAATCCCAAGAGAGTCACAGGAATTCTCGAGCATTTGTGTGATATCCCTACCCTCTTGTCTTCCAAAGTAATCATGTTGAGATGTTCTCGATTCGATGAGGACTATTCTTTATCTTGTGGAGACATAAGTTATGTGGGTGAATTACCTTCCGAGCTTGTCACCAGGAGAAGAGAATGATGAAGAAATAATCCAAGACGAAGCTCTTCGTCTTACATTATTGAATGTTAATATTCTCATTTCTAGAATCGAGGCTTTTGATGAAAAGCCTACTTCATATCCTATCCCCTTTGAGGATAGTGAACTTTTGTTCAATGATTCTATTCCGAATTGCAAACGCTCCATTTTGATCATATGGGAGAGAAGATTAGTGGTATTACCACTTCTCATTCTCATAATTCTCTCCCAGATTATGAATCATTCACTTTTGAGGAGTTCCCCAGTGAACTCACTCAAATCAATCCCTAATATGAATCATTCTCCTTTGAGGAGTTCTCCGTGAACTCACTCATATCATATCTCCACCGGAGTATGATAACTTCTATTTTGATCTAGACACACCCGGATATGTCTAGACCAATTGAGCTTAAAAGATGAAATTCATGCTATCATGAATTCCCTTACGATGATGATGAGTTAGTCAAGATTATTATCATGACTTTCTTTCTCTTCTTCACCTATCCCGTGGCTTCTCCTGCTCTTCACTCCTTCGGAATGAAGACACTATCTTTGACCCCGGCATTTTCATTTATCATTTTTAGCTTGGTTCTATCTATATCTCATCGGTGTGGAACTTTCACGTATTTCAATGTTTATACAAACATCTTGAATGAAAGTCCGATGGAGATTGTCTCTTCCACTTGCTTCCCATGAACAAATTAATTGGGTCGAGTCAAGCTAGCGACTGGAAATAAAAACAAGAGCTAAACATGGGTTTTCACCCGTGTACCACCTTAGTGTGGGAGATGCCCACATGTTGTATATAGATTTTAAAATGAATGAAAATTGTAAATATTAAAAAGAGAGAATAATTGTTGTGTTTCTACACTTAGCTAGTAATGTTATCTTTTACGTTCTAAGTTTCGGCATAACAGTAGGTACTTTGAATATTGAGGACAATATTCATTTCTAAGTGGGGAAATTCGCGAATTTGATCATAAATGTACCCTTTAGTCCCTTTTTCCCCAAATGGCCAAATTTTAAAATTTTTATTTAGTGGAAGTACTATGTACTAAACACAACAAATGGTAATCATCCACCATGTCTAACACATAAGGATTGGCTAATCCAGAGCAAACGGCTCTTGGTAAAGATATCTCAAATCCGTTTATGGCTTGCAATTTGCTCAAAATTGTATGGTGTTCACCACCATATATTTAATTAGTGAAAAGTTGGCTAGCCCGCAAGTTTATGGCTTGTGGTAAAGGCGGTTGGAAAACCATAATTGGTAATCGACTCACCAAAGATATTTTATCTAAGAGTTATTAGTCCGAGCAAACGGCTTCGGTAAAGACAAATCAAATCCGTTGACGACTTATGATTTGCTCAAAATCATTTGGTTATCGTTGTGCCAAGGTTCTTACTTGAACTGAAACAATTGGCTACTCCGAAGTAATGGCTTTTGGTAAAGAGATAAAATCCATTAAATTTTCTCAAATCATTGCTAGGGACTAGCAATATCTTAGTGTGGGGATTGATGAGTGTCTAAATACTCATCATTTTTATATCGTTAGAATGCCAAAACATCCGAAAACACTCGAAATGCATCAAAATGATGAAAATATCACAAATCGTGTTTTATATGTTTTAAATGCAAAATACCAAAATCGATGAAAACGATCAAGTTTGCATAATTGGCGCTTTAGTCCCCAAGTTACAAAAGTTGTCAAAATCACCCCTGTAATTCAAAAAACTTGTAAAATATCATTTTAGGTCCATGAGATTCAAAAGTTGTCAAATCAAACCTTTAAAGTTTAAAATCACAAAATGACAACTTTAGTCCCTCAAGTTTGGAAAATGTCAAATATAGTCCTTGGATAATTTAAAAGTAAAATTATCAAATTTTAACCTTGTACTATTAATAACCGACAAAATTGGTCCTTATGATAAACTTTTGGAAAATTACATCTTTGGTCCCTTAAGTTACAAAATTGGCAAAATGGTCCTGGTATTCAAACTTGGAAATTTTACAAAATATACCCTTGTACTATGCATAAATTACAATTTGGAACTCTATTGATAACTTTTGGGAAATTACAAAACAAGTCCCTCAAAAATCCAAATTTACATTTTAGGTCCTTTGAAGTTTTAAATATAAATAAAATACAACTTTTGGTCCTTGTGTAATTGTGTTATGGCAGGTTTGGTCCTCATATGAAGTTTGGAATTTTGGCAGTCAAGGTCCTTCAAGAAATCAGAAAATACAACTTAGGTCCTTGGGCTTTTGTACTAATAATACTATACGGACCCTTTGCTATTATTAAACCAAATCCAAATCCACTTAAACCAGCAAGCCCAAACACCCCTAGCCCAAAACCAAACCCGACCCAGTGTTTAAAATAGAAACGCGCCGGTCACTGTTCATCTTCCACCTCTCAACACCTGCTACCACTCACCTCTCAACACCTGCTCACTACCCTTATCTCTCCAGCACATACTTACCTTTCACTTCAACCTTTCCACCTTGCAAACCAACCCCCACCTCATTTAATGCTACTACCGCTATTTAGACTTTTCCCGCCAAATTACAACTGGATGGTTCAGATGAATCCAAGGATTGGAAAGAGGTGGGAAAGCATCAGATGTCGACAAGGAGTGATAGAGGTCAATAAATATCTGGAGAGAAGCAGTGTGAAAAGGGCAGTAGAGTAATTTAGTTTAGTTTAGGTCGTTTTAATAATTTTCCAAATTCTAGTGTAATTTTAAGCTTCCAATTAATGTTGTTATCAATTTCAGTATAATAAAAACCTTATTTCAGTTTTAATTTCGATTAATGTTTACAAATTCGCTTTTTGCTTATTTCCTAGTTCAAATTCTCAAATTAAGCAAATGTTGTTAAAGTTGTTGTTCTTGATTCTTAAGCTCTTATAAGCTCATGACAAAGCTTACAAACTCTTAGAATCCTTAAGAAAACAGCTTTTACTTAATAAATCCAAAATCACCAAAAATACCTATAAATTAGTGGAAAATAAAATCATATGGAGAAATGATCAAGACAATGATGCAAAGGTTGATTTTGGAATGCTTGTTGGTTTAGAGCTTCTTGGGAAGCAATAGGTGTGATATCAATCATCAATTCTGCTTTTGTTCCTAAACTCAATTTGTAAGGTATCTCTTTGAAATTTGCAATATATAGTGTAAGTGTTTAAAAGTTGTTAATTTTAGTTTTACTCTATCTAATTATAGTTATTATAAGGTATGAAACAATTCTCTTGATAAAAATACTTGTTTTAGTATAAAAGCTTCAAAACTGTCATATTAAGGGTGTTTGGATTGTGCTTATAAGCTATGTTAGAAGTTATTTGTAGCATTGTTCTAGTTTGATACATGTCTATCTAGTTCTTAATAGTTCAATTCGGGCTTAAAACCAATCCTCTTTAGTTAAAAAGTCAAAATGATGTATAATCTCATAATATAGTTAATCGTTAAGGTTTTAAATAGCAAAACTCACCATAGTAGCTTAAAACTTAGTACTTTAGCTTAAAATCATCTTAATATAGTTTATTATAACATATTAAATCCATAGAATCAGTTACAAGTTCATATAAGTCAAAGTTCTAGTGTAGTAAAAAGTCAAATTTTCCAAATACTGTTTTGAATAAAACTTAGAATTTTCTTGAGTGTTTAATATTAAGATTTAGTTTACAAGCTTCTAGGACATTAAAATATAGTTGCTTAAGAAAATTAGAAAAATAATATTTTGCTTTTTATCGCTTATATAGTGCTTAATCGGTAGCTTCTTTTGAGCACCCTTTCTGAATGATGCCCTGCACCACCATAACAGTGGGCATCACCACCACTTTGGTGGATCCCACAGGCCACACCAGTGGACCCCACTGGTGGTTCTTGGTTCCTTTCCACTCACCACCCAGCTGACTATCATTTTCAGCCAAGGTTTTGAGCTTAAGCCCTGTGGACCCCACTCATAGATAAGCCTTAATGTTGTCCCATTTTCGAATATAACTAGTTTAACTTTGCTTAATTCTTGGTTTAAACTGCTTTTCGAAGTTTAGGATGGTTGGATTAGGTTAGTATTTAGTTAATATAGCATACCCTAGCTTCGTGTTTATTTGGTGGTCATTTATGGCTTTTAGCTTATTTTGAAGTGCTTATTTATAAGCTAATCCATTGCAGTTGCATATTCCTCCACATAAGCATATGTTTTTATATTTTTTATAAACTTAGAATAATATTTTAGCATTTTCCTGAATTTTTCAGATTTTTCCTACACTGTTTGCTATTTTTCTTTATTTTAAAATAGTTTTTAATCCTTTTTAAATAGCATTTAATACTAATAAATCAGAAAAAGCTTAAAAAATATGTTTTCAATTTTCCTAGATTAAGATAAATATAAAAGTCATAAAAAGTATTTTTCCATAATTTTCTTAGTTTAAATATTAATTTTTAGCATTTTAATTAGTTTTAAATACTTTTAAATTAATAATAAATACATAATAAGTCTAAAATTATATTTTCAGTTTTAAAATAAGTTTTATCATATTTTAGATTTTTCTAAGTTATAATTTCATTTTTCTAGGTTAATTTTGTATTTTCTTATATTTTAGTGCATTTTAAATACTTAATAAATAGTTTTAATTAATAATAATTAAATAAATAGTTTAAAAATAATTTTCTTTTCTAATAAATTTCTTTTATTATTAGGATTGTAAAATGTCATTTTCATATTTGTAGGTCTTTTATTTCTTAAAACTCACGTTTTATTTTGTACGTTCTTTAAATTTTATTTAAACGTCGTTTTAGGATTTAAACGCTCATCATTTTAAAAAATAGTGATAGCGTTTATTTAATATATTTTAACTTTTTAATTTCTTTTAATTTGCATTTAAGTCGCTTTAATTTGTAGATCTTTTCTTTAGGTAATTTTCCATAAAAACCTTCGATCACTATCCTTAGTGATCATTCTATCATCGATCAAGTGTTTATACACCAATTCATCCTCCGTGGGACTTAACGACCCGTGAATTCACTATATTCCTCCGATTTAAATTGCATTAGTGTTTGAACTGCTTTGAGTTTCTTACGGTTGGTCATTCACAAGTGGCTAGCTTGTGAGATAACTTGACGGTTTTGCACCAATCAAATTTTAGGCGCCGCGGGAGGTCAGAAGCGTGTTTTAAGCATTTCCAGATCCATTCTTGCACATATACCACCTTTTTGTAAACAGTTTATTAAAAATTAAAAGTTCATTAACACTTTTCCTAAAGTTTTAACAAACCCAAAAATATTTTCATTCTTTGTTTTTACAAAATGTTTATTCAAAAATCCAAAAATATCCATCTTTACCCTCTCACATCTTTGATTCTTCATTTCTTACCCTCTGTAAACCTTTGATTCTTTCTATGTCTTATCCTCACCCTCTTGATTGTCAATGGTGTGGTGGTCCTTATAATGGTGGCAATTGCCCCAGTTGTAGCATGGTGGAATCGTGAAACGGTCCGTCATAACCGTGATCCCTATTCCTACCATAACACAACCGATTTATTCCATCGCCTACCACACCGTGAGAATCGGCAGCTTCTTGTTGTAGTACTTGTGGTGGTTCACACTACGCTTCGATTGTCAATCGGAAACGTGCTTGTCTATGAGCGGTTCCCGATAACAATTATGACAACAACACACATAACTCACGACCACATCGTTTTATTGTTGTGAGTATTGTGGAGGTCCACACTCTAGCTCGGATTGTCAAACAGAATCCATTT
This sequence comes from Chrysanthemum lavandulifolium, assembly GCA_022545495.1. Lineage (NCBI taxonomy): Eukaryota > Viridiplantae > Streptophyta > Magnoliopsida > Asterales > Asteraceae > Chrysanthemum > Chrysanthemum lavandulifolium. Next base: position 3,052 of record CM040240.1, on the reverse strand, counting down.
CCTTGTAACAATTACGACTCTTCAGATCAAGACCAACCTCCACAAGACCAAATGATTCAAGCAACTCCTCATGAAACTACGGCGCACCTTCTATCAAGAGTCTTGAGTTATTAAAAGAACTTAAGGAGGAGTCGGCTATGTCACATGAGAAATCCATGGAAGAATTGTTAGGCGAGGAACGGTCGCTAAATTAGATTCCCAGATTGCCATTGAAAACACTGTTAGGAATCAATTAGACTACAAAAGCATTCAAATCTAGCTCTCAATTCCATTTCATTCCCGATGACGATGATGATGAAGATACCCTTGATATTCTACAATTTTATTCATCAAGTTCATCACTTGAGATTCCATCCGTGGAAATACAGGGAGAAAAGAATATGACCGAATCACTAGCGAGAAATAATGGAACTTGTAGAATCCATAACGCTAGTCCTTCTCAACTCCCTCGCCCATCGCTATCACACCGAGATTCACACTCACTCTCCGAACATGGGGATGAGCTTCTTGACACTGCTCACGAAAAGGAATCGGACGAATTCATAAAGTCTAGTGTTGAGGACCTTGTCCCAATCCCAAGAGAGTCACAGGAATTCTCGAGCATTTGTGTGATATCCCTACCCTCTTGTCTTCCAAAGTAATCATGTTGAGATGTTCTCGATTCGATGAGGACTATTCTTTATCTTGTGGAGACATAAGTTATGTGGGTGAATTACCTTCCGAGCTTGTCGACAGAGAAGAGAATGATGAAGAAATAATCCAAGACGAAGCTCTTCGCCTTACATTATTGAATGTTAATATTCTCATTTCTAGAATCGAGGCTTTTGATGAAAAGCCTACTTCATATCCTATCCCTTTGAGGATAGTGAACTTTTGTTCAATGATTCTATTCCCGAATTGCAAACGCTCCATTTTGATCATATGGGAGAGAAGATTAGTGGTATTACCACTTCTCATTCTCATAATTCTCTCCCGATTATGAATCATTCACTTTTGAGGAGTTCCCGGTGAACTCACTCAAATCAATCCCTAATATGAATCATTCTCCTTTGAGGAGTTCTCCTGTGAACTCACTCATATCATATCTCCACCGGAGTATGATAACTTATTTTGATCTAGACACACCCGGATATGTCTAGACCAATTGAGCTTAAAAGATGAAATTCATGCTATCATGAATTCCCTTCCGATGATGATGAGTTAGTCAAGATTATTATCATGACTTTCTTTCTCTTCTTCACCTATCCCGTGGCTTCTCCTGTTCTTCACTCCTTCGAATGAAGACACTATCTTTGACCCCGGCATTTTCATTTATCATTTTTAGCTTGGTTCTATCTATATCTCATCGGTGTGGAACTTTCACGTACTTCAATGTTTATACAAACATCTTGAATGAAAGTCCGATGGAGATTGTCTCTTCCACTTGCTTCCCATGAACAAATTAATTTGGGGTCGAGTCAAGCTAGCGACTGGAAATAAAAAATAAGAGCTAAACATGGGTTTTCACCCGTGTGTACCACCTTAGTGTGGGGAGATGCCCCACATGTTGTATATAGATTTTAAAATGAATGAAAATTGTAAATATTAAAAAGAGAGATAATTGTTGTGTTTCTACACTTAGCTAGTAATGTTATCTTTTACGTTCTAAGTTTCGGCATAACAGTAGGTACTTTGAATATTGAGGACAATATTCATTTCTAAGTGTGGGGAAATTCGCTAATTTGATCATAAATGTACCCTTTAGTCCCTTTTTCCCCAAAATGGCCAAATTTTAAAATTTTTATTTAGTGGAAGTACTATGTACTAAACACAACAAATGGTAATCATCCACCATGTCTAACGCACATAAGGATTGGCTAATCCAGAGCAAACGGCTCTTGGTAAAGATATCTCAAATCCGCTTTATGGCTTGCAATTTGCTCAAAATTGTATGGTGTTCACTCACCATATATTTAATTAGTGAAAAGTTGGCTAGCCCGCAAGTTTATGGATTGTGGTAAAGGCGGTTGAAAACCATAATTGGTAATCGACTCACCAAAGATATTTTATCTAAGAGTTATTAGTCCGTAGCAAACGGCTTCGGTAAAGACAAATCAAATCCGTTGACGACTTATGATTTGCTCAAAATCATTTGGTTATCGTTGTGCCAAGGTTCTTACTTGAACTGAAACAATTGGCTACTCCGAAGTAATGGCTTTTGGTAAAGAGATAAAATCCATTAAATTTTCTCAAATCATTGCTAGGACTAGCAATATCTTAGTGTGGGGATTGATGAGTGTCAAATACTCATCATTTTTATATCGTTAGAATGCCAAAAATATCCGAAAACACTCGAAATGCATCAAAATGATGAAAATATCACAAATCGTTGTTTTATATGTTTTAAATGCAAAATACCAAAATCGATGAAAACGATCAAGTTTGCATAATTGGCGCTTTAGTCCCCAAGTTACAAAAGTTGTCAAAATCAGGTCCCTCGTAATTCAAAAAAACTTGTAAAATATCATTTTAGGTCCATGAGATTCAAAAGTTGTCAAATCAAACCTTTTAAAGTTTAAAATCACAAAATGACAACTTTAGTCCCTCAAGTTTGAAAATGTCAAATATAGTCCTTGGATAATTTAAAAGTAAAAATTATCAAATTTTAACCTTGTACTATTAATAACCGACAAAATTGGTCCTTATGATAAACTTTTGAAAATTACATCTTTGGTCCCTTAAGTTACAAAATTGGCAAAATGGTCCTGGTATTCAAACTTGGAAATTTTACAAAATATACCCTTGTACTATGCATAAATTACAATTTGGAACTCTATTGATAACTTTTGGGAAATTACAAAACAAGTCCTCAAAATCCAAATTTACATTTTAGGTCCTTTGAAGTTTTAAATATAAATAAAATACAACTTTTGGTCCTTGTGTAATTGTGTTATGGCGGTTTGGTCCTCATATGAAGTTTGGAATTTTGGCAACAAGGTCCTTCAAGAAATCGAAAATACAACTTAGGTCCTTGGGCTTTTGTACTAATAATACTATACTGGACCCTTTGCTA